>JAOXNJ010188843.1:0-10334 GCA_028566655.1 Metis holothuriae
AGTAGAAATGGTAATAGTAGTTGTAGTAGAAGTAGAAGTAGAGGTTGTAACAGTAGTTGTAGTAGTAGTAGAAGTAGGAGAAGAAGTTAGTAGTAGAAGTAAAAGTACCTCGTATTAGGGGACAATAATTTCTAGCAATAATAAATACATAATATTAGTTCTTTTTTTTCATATTGAAAAGGTGACAAGCCGTTCGACTGCGAGGTGTGCGGCAAGAAGTTCGCGTTGGCGTGCAACCTGCGCGCGCACGTGAAGACGCACCACGTCCGCGTCGACGACCACAACTTCTACCACAACAACATGCTCGGCTCCAACGACAACAACAACAACAACGAGGACAAGGAGGACGACCTCCACGCCATCAAGAACGCGAAAATCGGACTCAAAGTATGACAATCAATTTGAATTTACTACAACAAGAATACAGTACAGTACATATATTATTAAAGCTGTTCTTATTAGTCCCATCTTATTAGTCTCCTTCTCAGTGTACTGTACATTATTATTAAACATTATTATGGATATAGCTAGAGATGTTATGTAATGTCAAGTAATAGGGTGTACATTGTACAGTAGATTTTGGATTTTCCGAAAATTTTGTCTTTTTAACCTTTAGGAAATGTTTATCTACTATTGCTATTGCTCTTTTTTGGTAAACATGTTCATCTGTGAAGGCCAAACTTATCTCAGTGTCCTGCCAATTACCCTGTTTGTTTTTTTGTTGATTTTTAATACATCGCATAATATGTAAATAATATTGATGAAATGTACTAATTGATGTAATTTGATCTTTTATTAAGTGTCTAATTGATTGATTGATTGATCTATTTATGTTGATTCACCCCATGATGTTTGTAATGAAATGCATCTCATTCTTTTCATTTTTCACAAAACCAACCTTCAGTACTAAATCTGTTTATGTCCAAATTGTTTGTTTACATTTTTTGTGTGTTGTAATGTTAAATTGATGACATGCTCTCATCACAATTTGCCAAACCAGTGTCAAGTTCAATTGTTGTTGTACATTAGACTCAATAATACAAAGTGATTGAATCAATTTGAAAAATTAATTAACATTTAAATATTATTTCTTTTTTTTGGAAAATTTTCAAAATTTTTGAAAATTTTACTCAAAACATGGGTATTACTCAAAAGATCTCATAATAAGCTTCTTATCTCAAAGCATTTTATAAAGTGGTTGAGCCAATACAAACCACTTATGTATTCATAAAAAAAAACATGAAATGTGAGTTGAAAAGAGCAACTGAATATTGACTGGCTCAGATCTAAATCACCTTGTTAACCCTGCTGTATGGAAAATTATGAAATTTGGCTTCTGTGCAGACAATTTGTATGTAGGTAATCTCTGCAATTTTCATAATGAACCACCTCGAAATTGCCCATTCCTGATTAACAATAGCCAACTTTTCATTATATTACTGCCTACATAATGGGTGTGGGTCATTAATTTGTGGTCCAATTGGCAGCAGCCACATTCCGGTGATCAAAATTTATGCATGGGAAGTCAAGTTAAGTAGGTGTTTTCATCCATTGAGGACACAAGGTCAACTCCCTATTTATTGCACTGGCTAATTATTAAGTAGTAAGTAATAATGAGATGGTTTCCTTTTTTCATAATTGACCAAAGAAAAGGGGAGGAATTTCTGATTTTTTTAGTTTTTCATGCTTTTTTTAAGTTCAAAATTTGTTGTTCTCCAAATTTTTTTTATATAAAATTTAGTAAAAAAAATTAATTTAAAGTGACTTTATTTAGCAAACAACAAATTTACTTTAGAGTAGCAACAAGCAGCTGTAGTAGCAGAAGCAGTACTTACATAGAAACAATGGACATTCTGTACATTAAAAGTGCAGGTAAAGGCACACAGAGCAATTAGTGGTAGCAGTAGTCGCAAGATTATTGTAGCCAAAGTAGCAGTAGCCGCAACTTTTATTTAACACAAGTAGTCGTAACATTTATGTACTGTCGTCAGCTGACGCATTTCGTGTGTGTAGTCGACATTTGGCTCTCTTTAAATGTCGAGAGAGGAATGCGAGGGGTCAAAACGGGGGCCAGATCATAACATACACACAATTCCTATTAAATAAAGGTAGTACAGTTAAATCTTGCTTTAACATACATTTATTCGACACCAATTTCGAGAATCTACTGTAATTGCAGTCGATTTTTACGACCTAATCTCGAAATGCGTCAAAATCTGGGCCACACAAAGTTCGAGTGGACTTCGAAATGACCCATATAAAAATAAAAGCATTTTTGTGTCAATTGTGGAGCACCACAGCCAACTTTTAGCTTTTTTACTGCCTTCTTTACCTGTTTATTTTCTTTATACGACCATGAAGTCATTACTCTATTTACTGACTAATAGTAAACAATGGACATGAGAGGTCACTGGGGTCACATTAGTCACTCAGTTGCTACTAAAGTAAGTAAATAATAGTGCACAATTTAGTGTAAATAGTTTGGAAATTGCTCTACATTTTCCTTCAAAAGAATTGGAGCAATTTTGAGGGGTACTTTAAATGTGTCTCAAAATTTCGATAATTTGGCCTCAAAATTGTTCTCTTATAAGTAGAAAAGTACTCTTAATAATGAAGAATCTGCAATATGCCCTAAGGGACCATTTTATTCTCTTAGCTCGTGCCTTGTTACATACAGTACGTATAATAATGAAAGTAGTGCATTACTACTGTTGGATAGAGAAGCTGTTAAATCAGAGATGGGGGCGTGTCTCTACTTCATGTAACATTGAGTGGACTTTAGTACAGTAAGTATTAATGTGGATTTGTTTCTTGTAAAAGTGTTGCTTCATGAAAATGAGTTGGCTTCCATCCATCCATCCGATTGTAATTAGCTTTTTTTCTCCTCTTCTCTGTCCGACTTTGAGCTCTGAACCGACATCAGCTGAAAGTAGATTACTGAGGTTACATCAACAATTACAATACAATTTTGAGTGCAACAACAACAACACGTTAACGATTCATCTCAGATGATTAGGTCACTATGTATAATGTCAGTGCTTGACTTAAGTCTTAAAAAGTCTTAGCTTCTAAAGGGTTTGGAGCAATAATAATTAGTATTTGAAATTTGAAAAAAATGCCCGCGAAAAATTTGAAATTTGAAAAAAGCCCGCGAAAAATTTGAACTTTGAAAAAAGCCCGCGAAAAATTTGAAATTTGAAAAAAAAGCCCGCGAAAAATGTGCTTTAAAAAATGTGTATGTCCAAATAAGTATGTATGTCCCTATTTTTGAACTTATTTTTCTCCAAATTTTGGCAACAGATGTAAACTATTTGAGGTTAGCAACAACAATACTTAGTCTATATTAGATGATTTTTTGGGTCTTTTCTGATGGCTCGTGCTGCATGCCTCCTCTTGGCCCCAGGCAGTAATCAGTGGCCACAGCTCAACTTTTAATAATGCTCTTTCTCTAAACCAGACACATTTATAGTAGCACTTTGTTCTCCTTACTACTGTACTACTTTACTTCATTAAGAGTGCTCTATTACTACTTTCTAGGAAGATTGTTGTAAAGGAGAATTTCTGATACAGAAGTGGTGCACCTACATAAAAGTGAGATGGGATGCCGGCTGTCAAGCAGGAGTGTGTGGCACTCATTTTTGGGCCATCAATGGGGGCTGAGCCACAAAAACTTTGCTACCTGCCCTAAAACACTGTCAAATTGTACAGTAGCTTTATTACTAGTCACTACATACCTATACAGTACATGTATGTAGTACTTGGTGCTTCAAAAGTGGCAGTTCACACCTGGCACAAATATTTATAAAATGTGTATGTAACAATTTACCAAAAAGGGAAAATTTGGGGGAAACTTTGGAAAATAATGCACTTAAATTGCTTATTTTTGAACTTTTAATTAATTAAAATTTTAATTGATAATTTTATGAGACACATTACTATTAGCAATTTTTGAATTTTAGAGCCATTTTTACACAGATGTTGCTCTTACATTTAGTCAGAAATGTGGTCAAATAACACATACATAATTAGATGTAGGATTAGATGTACAAGCTGTTTTAGTGGTTGTGTAATAATTTGTAGCTCCTCTGATTGATGTTGAGTGCCTTGGGCCATGCACAAACTCCAATTGGTGATGCACAAACACTCTTCTTTGTTTGCACAACAACTGCTAGTTACTTGCCAAACCCACTCATTCATTGCAACAATTAGAGGGGAGACTCTAACCCAAAAGTCACAAAATATTTGCCATTTTTGACAAATTTTTGACAAAATATTTCAAAATTTTGACAAAAAAGCAGATTTCAATGTATAAACAGTTTTTTATTCAAGTCCAAATGCATTCATTACTGCATCTTCACAGTAATACGTGTTTTTCTTTTACATTGTCATGCAATTAAACGGTGAGTGCTATTCTCATGGCATCCGAAAATCGCGGACACTTAAGACTAGTAGACCACAAATAAGAAAAACGTGGGAATTTTGCAATGGCATCCCATATTGCAATGACCAGCAAAAAAAAGAGGAAAAATGTATAAATAGAAGTTAAATAAAGAACTTAAGAACTTAAGTACTAAATTGTTTTGTTAAGTGCATTTGTTGTGAAGAAAGTTGTGCACATCGAAATAATTGCTCCAACTCGATTCTTTGACAATAAACAACTTCTTTTTTGTTAGTGACAGACACGAATTGTATTGAAGAGAAGAATCGATTGTTGCAACATGTGCCAAATTGGCTGCGAAAAGTGCAAGCTTCAGTGCAATACAGACAGTGGAAAAACAAAGAATTTAGCACCACATCCAATCAACTCATGACGCAATCAACCAATCAATCAATCAATCAATCAATCAATCAATCAATCAATTCGTTCATCATGTTGTATGTACTAAAGTACTAAATCTCAGTGTTTAAGTAGAGCCCATTTTTAGCTTTTGAGTTTGAGTTGCTGCTGACGTCATTGCACCAATAAAGAGCCATAAAAAAGGGAAATGAGAGCTAGCCAGCTTCTGTTTTAGTAAACAAATTCACTCTTGACCCTTGGCCAATAATGAGCTTGAAGCGAAATGAGCTCGAGAATTGCAGACTACGTAGCTCTTAACGACCACTGCAATAACTACTGCCAAAGCCGTCTTTAAATGGAATAGAAGTACTATAACAAGTACTATAACAAGTACTATTAGTACTATTACATACTATACTAGGTACTATATTGTTTTAAAGTATGTAGTACATTTTGCTCTATATAAATGGAATCAAGCCACTACATACTATATAGTACACATTCTATTTACATTCTATTTACCTTTCCTATTAAAGGCTACTGTAGTAAAATGGGTCTCTCTCTGTTTTGTGGGCCCGTCCTTAATTTTATGCATGGCCCCATCGATGGATTCGCTGGGAGTTGTGCAAAAATGGGTTTGCAAAAAAAAGAAGAAAAAAAAATCTAAATTTAGCCCAAAAAACTGACCGACATTACGTACAGTAGTAATAGTGTTTATATTGTGAGTAATAGGTTTTTTGCAGGGATTTTTACGACTGGCACATACCTACATATGGGAGATTCTAACGGGGACTTTTCATAGTGGTAAATGCCTTTTTTAAAGACATAACAAGTCTTATTTAATACTATTAAGTATGTATTACTAATAGTGGTTAAAGTACACTAATAATGAACCTTAAGAAGTACAGTGGATATCACGAGAAGTCGTGACCGTTCCTTGGCAGTAGCCAGGTTATTTTCGACCCAATATGGCCGCCAACCACTTAACCATATGGCAGTAGCACTTCAGTAACCATCATACTTGCAGTTAGCTGTACATTCTATTATAACTCTTTATTTAGAGAATAAAGTACATTATATGTACTAAATAGAAGCACTCTTTTTGTACATGAACTCTTTATTTAAGAGCAGCTTACTACTACTACTTATCTGTTAGTGCTAAGTTCATTATAGTAAGAGAGGAGTGACTGAGGTTGGTGCGTGCGAAATTGTTTTTGGCCTTCTTATTTCTAGAGTGGCAGTAGCGGAAATAATTGATTCTTCGTCCATTAAAAAACCACCTTACCTAAATTAGTACTTGTATTATGAGATAACAGTTGATTGCAATAAAGGGTTGCTGGTTTTGGCTGCTTTTGCTGGGAATTTTCGAAGAATTTTCACAATAGAGCACGAGCAGTTTCTTTTTTGGCTGGCACTCAATCAGTGATTGCTTCAATGAGTCCATTAAGAGATGATTGGCATCGCTACACAGTTGTTAATATTGATTGCTGGGAAAAATTGAGATACATTATGAAACGGCTCTTTTTTTAAACGTAAATCTCTATTATCAACCTCAAAGAAACTTCACAAAATGCATTACACAACCGTAGCTACTAAATGTACATTACATTTATAAAGAACTCACTAAATATGAAATGAATGGTGCAGAATTTGTTCTCAGCCACTAATAATAGTTTTGTCTTTTTTGCACATTTTTTCGCAAAAAACCATGTATTTTTTTGCAAAAAAGCAGTCTATTATGACTATTAGTAAGTATATTATATAATGTCTGTATTGACTATAATAAGTATTGTACTGTACTGTACTATATTTGTGGTATGGGAAGAAATTCTTCTGTTGTGGTGCCATATTGGCTTAAGATTTGTTGTAGTTGTAACCGCAAACTTCTCCTTGTTCTCTGTGGTTTCGTTCACTCCTTTCCACTTCTTCTTGTAACCAACTACTAATTCTCTTCCTGTCCAAACATAGTTCAATAATAGAGCCTTTTTTCTTTACTTGCTATAAAAAGAAACTCTTTCTCTAAAAAAGGGGATGAAATGTAAATAAAGGGGTTGAAATGTGTCTTAATAAGAGTGTTGATTACTCAACAATTTGAGAAAATACAGAGAAAAGAGAACAAAACACGTAAAAATGGACCACCCACTTTTCTAGCTACGTACATAAATTTTTACTGGAAATGAAAGTAATGCTTTTGCAATCACAGTACATACCTACAATAAATTACGTGAAGAATGTGATAATAAGTGGAATTGGGGAAAAGGGAAAAGGAGATAGAATAGAGAACAAGAAACATTAACTGTGCTACAGAGTCTCACTGATTGATTGATTGATTGGTTGATTGATTGATTGATTGGCATTCATGCTACTAATAAAAATGGTAATTTTCGCAATAACACATTTAAAGTTTGGTCCAAAAGACATTTTCTTACAACTTTTGTCCAAGATTTCGCAGAATAAAGAGTCGTGACATCGAGTACATAATAATGGTGTGACCAATTCACCCACGTCTTTCTTGCCACCCACCAGGCATGAAGAGAGAGACATTCTTTGTGTAGCAGTGAAGTCACAAAAATCTTAATAAAAGTGTTGATAAAAGTGGAAGAAGAAATAAAAAGATTTTGATAATGAAAAAAGTAAGTGTTAAAAGATGAAAAGTAAATAAGCCACTTGTACTTCTCATTCTCTCCATATTTAGTATGTAGATGATTCTAGTAATGTACATTTTGGGTCAAACTAGGGTTACACATTTTATGCAATATTACATTAAAAGAATCTTTTAATATTTGTATAAAAAGATACATTAAAAAATGTTTACATAATGAAAAATTAAATGAAAATGTATTAAAGTCACGAAGGATCGACGTGGGAGGCTTCGTTGTAAACTCTGGATTTGTCACGGTCACTTCGAAAGTCTTTATATAACTTAAAAGACTTTTCGATCTTGCACATGATCTTCACACTTTGAGTACCACTTTAATACCTAATCAATGGGGATTCTTGAAAAACCTAAAAAAAAACAATCAATTTAATTGATTCAATGCTCATTTTTCATACAATTTTCAATACTTTTTCAATACTTTTTCAAAACTTTTTCTCCCATATATATACATGCATGGTATGGTATGGTTGTATTTGCCACCTCACCTGAAGTACATAATGAGGGAACTGGACGCATTAGATGCCATAGATAGGCTCCATTTGCAATGTACCCATTTTCATTAATACGAGTATGTGTGTGTGTGGGGGGGTTAGAAGAGAAGAAGGGGGAAAGAGAAGGAAGAAGGAAAGCGGGATAGTGGCCATCAATCACACGATAAGCGGGCTAGGCGCATCATGGGGCTGAAGGGGTGCTCCCGTGCCAGCTGGGGAGGAGGCTCCGTGTCCGACGAGTGGTTACCAGTCAGAATACAGCGGTGCCAGGCGGGTCCTTACCAGAGTTGCAGCTGATGCCTTGCTGTTCTGGGTTTCCTTGCCACTTTGGTCCCATAGTTCCGATGCCCATCTTGTTCCAGAGTGTCGGCAGGGTGTAGCAGGCCTGAGACTGCATGCGGGCTGACCGCATCAGTGGTACAAGAAGTTCTGGCCGGTCCACACCCACACCTGTCAAAAAGCGCAAGGTGGGGTGCAACGCTCCTTGGGCTTCCCTCAGGTCCCGTGTCCTTTGTATCAGCTGTGACATGATCGGTGGGATAGACCCATCTAACACAGCCAGCACTGCCAAGAGGGCTTCTTGCTTGAAAGTATTCTCAATGCTGGTCAGATTGTTGCCTGCAAAGGTGTTGGCTGTCCCTGCATTGTACGGTAGATCATAGACCTGGCGCATTGCTTTCTTCTGTGACACCTGTAGTGGTTTCAGGTAGGACTGAGTAGCCCCACCCCACAGCAAGATCCCCAGGCGTATATGCGACATGAATAGGCAGTGGTAGATTGCTAGTTTAGCTTCTCTTGTCAATGTCTCCTTCCCGCGGCGTAGCGCCGACGGCGCAGGTGATACCTTTCGGAGTACCTGCACTGTATGGGTCTGCCAAGACAGGGTGTCATCAATCAGTAGCCCTAAGTATTTGACCACTGCCACTTCTTGGCCGCAGTGGGCCCAAGGTAGCAGGTCACCATTCAGTCGCACTTCCGCAAGGGGCCATGGGTGTGCGAAAACCAAGCAATGCGCATTTCTTGGGGTTCATTGCAATCCTGTGCTGGCAAAGCCACTCTTCTAGCAGCGGGACATAGGTTTGCACAAGGTCAATAGCTTTGGCACATGTGTCTGCCTCAAAGACAACTGCGGTGTCATCGGCGAACAGGAGGGTCCCCGGTAGGAAAGTTCGGGTGTCTCCAAAAAAAGTCTCCTTTTGTCTCGTAGAAGTCGTAGAAGTCGTTGATATCACGCAACACTTTTAGTCTTTTTTTCATAAAACGTGGTTTATTTGCGTGTCTTTCGGACTTACAACCACACTTTTAGTCTTTAGTCACTTTTTACTACTAACAAACAAACGTCTTTCAAAATCTAGAAGTAAAAGTATTTTTTGGTTGACGCAAGTCCACGCACGCACATTAAGCGTTCTTTGGGATTTGATGGTGTGGCACGCGATTCACGTCACACCAAACAGAAGCCGAATTGTCTCGTGAAACAGCTGGCTTCTTTCCTCATCAACTAAATAAAGGTACTCCTTTTTTGTAAATTTTTATTCTTTTTTTTTTTTTTAATTTTCCTTTTTTTTAATTTTTCCTTTTTTTTTTTGGTATGAAATAATGAGGGTTTTTTTCGGGTTCCTTTCGTATATTATGTTCAATTCTAAAATGTACAAGAGTAGTCGCTAGCAAACTAACCTGGTCACCATTATTGAGAGGGGTGCATGCTTTTTACCTTGACCCTCAATTCATTGCGAGACTGATCTCATCTTTTAAGATTTCACCTTCTGGATCTTTTCATCTTTGGGTATTTCACTTTGTGGCATATTTCACCCTTGCTGCTTTTCATCTTATCATTTTTTAAGGTTAAAATATAGGTTAGGTAGGTTAGGTTAGGTTAGGTTGCCTATTGGGTTGTTTGTTTTATCCCCTTATCAGTTTTCAGAATATTGGGAGCTAGCAAGATGGCATCAGAGTTGTGTTGTAAGCCTCAAATATTTCTAATATTTTTTCTAATACTGGGTAATGTGGTAATTAATTTTAGGGTTTAAAGTCCAATTATTGCGATGCTTAATGTGTGTGTTTTGCACCTAGGAGATAATCAAATTTTGGGAACATGGCTGATGCAAGCAAAAAATTTTGATGTATCCTTTGACCTATGCTGTAACTTTTTTTGTGGATGTTACCATGACTTAATACTTTAGAGACTTTAGAGCCAACTCTTGTGGCTGTTAGACAACTTTTATTTACTATGTTAGTAGTAAAGATTACTGTCTTGGTCCACTACAATGGTTTCTATAATCATTGCTCACAATAGTTATGCAACATGAAAATAAGTTACATGTGCCTAACCTTTATTATTTGTTTTGTCTCTAATGCCTTAATTAAATGACTCCTTGCAGCGACAATATCAGCCAGAGATAATACTATA
>JAOXNJ010188975.1:0-10311 GCA_028566655.1 Metis holothuriae
CGCCTTGGAGCTACTTCGAGGTTGCGTGAGTCAGCTGTCAAAAGTTGCGCTATAAAGAGGAGGCTCGCCCAACCTCTTAACGCCTCGGAGTTGGTATCGAGCGACATTAATAAAAGTTGTGAGGGTCCTCATCAACCCTAGTGTCAATGTTGCGAAGAAGTCGCGCGCCACAAATATCTGGCCAGTGTTTCTCGCCGATCTCGCCGTCCTCTCCGCTTCGACTCGTGGTCGCCGTTGGACGCGTCGTTGATCTCATTGCCGTGGGGCATGGACTCGTTGTCGCCGATGGAGTCGTCGGAGTCGGCGTCGAAGGCGGCGCAGAAGTCGTTCCTGGAGGCAGTGCCCAACGACGAGCCGTTCTTCCGCGTGCCCATCGTGCCCGGGCCCCGTCCGTTGCAGCCGGCGCGAAGACTCAATTTCGAGGACTCCCTGCTGCCCCTGCCCGTGCCCACGCAGAAGGAGACCATCAAAGTTGCTCTCGTTCCTTCCCTTTTTGCCTTTATTTTGTTGTTAACTTATTGCGCCATTATTGTTGTTCACAGTAGTGTCTCTTTTCGTAGGTGTATTTGAGGGTCAAGTGTCGAGACGAGACCGGGTCGGCGTCATCGCCAGTGAGCATCGAGAGTGCGACGCAGGTGGCCTTGACGGCGCCCAAGGGCTCCATCACGTACAAGAACGCCATCAACAATGACGACAAGAGCAAACTGGTGCACAGATTCGCCTTCACGCACGTCTTCGGGCCCCAGGCCGACCAGCAACAAGTCTTTGACACAATGGTCTTGCCCTCCGTGGCCGACTTTATCAGTGGTCAAAATCAGCTGGTGTTCACCTACGGCGCCACCAGCTCCGGCAAGACTTACAGTATCCAAGGTCTTCCCAATGAGCCTGGCATCGTCCCTCGCACCTTGGACGTGCTCTTCAACAGCATTGAGGGGAATCTCATGGACACTTTTGAGCTCAAGCCCAACTGCTTCAATCGCGTGGTGCAGATGAAAGAGATGGACGTGAAGGCAATGGAGGAGGCCAAGCGCGACGTGCTTAGACTGGGTATAGAGTTGCAGCTAAAGGAGAACAACTACAACGACTCCGAAGCCAGCAGTAAGATGTCCGGAGTCAGTCTTCTATCTCAGCCAGATTTCGATGTGACTAACATGAGTGAAGAGTCGCTGGTTCACATCTTTCCTGCCCTGCTTAACAGAAAACAAGAGAAGCAGAGGGTGGAACTGGCCCACACGAACATTATGTATGCAGTTTGGATCAGTTTCGTAGAAATTTACAATGAAGATATATTTGATTTGCTCAAACGAGTCCCAGAGCAGAAGGCGAGGCCTCTCCGAACTAGAAGAGAGCGCCTGAAATTGGCAGAGGACCGGGACGGATCCATTTATGTGAAGGACCTAACCGAGATTAAGGTTAACTCGGCCAACGAGGCCTATCAACTAATGATGATCGGGAGAAAGAACCTGAAGGTGGCTGCAACGCGCCTCAACCATAATTCGAGCAGATCGCACTGCATCTTCAATATCAAGGTGAGAAAAATTTACTGCTTGCAGCACCAATTTAGTAGTTTGTTAGTTAATTTATCTGTGATATAATTCCCTATTTTTCGCTGCTGGCTTCAGGTTATTCACATGCCCAAAAAGGAAAAGCCTCATCTTGCCCGCGTCTCAATGTTTACCTTCTGCGACCTGGCCGGTTCCGAGCGCCAGAACAAGACGAATAACACGGGGGACAGACAGAAGGAATCGGGAAACATCAACACTTCGCTTCTGGTCCTTGGTCGATGCATCAAGGCTATTCGACACAACCAAGAAGTGAAAGATGTCAAGCGACAACAAATCATTCCCTTTAGAGACTCCAAGTTGACCAGGATGTTCCAGTCGTTCTTTAAAGGGCATGGCAAAGCTTCCATGATGGTGAACGTATCGCAGGAAACTAACTTGTTTGACGAAGCTATCCAAGTTCTGAAGTTTGCCGCCATAGCTTCCAAAGTACAGGTAACAAAGAAGATCGATGACAAGAGTGAGGAGAATAAAGCAAAGAAGCGAAGACAGACTCGTTTTAGCGTGCTGGTCACGAAACAGCACAACAAGGCCAACGACTTTTTGAGTGGAAGAGCGCAAATCAACTGGGAAGAACCTAATGCTAGATCTACAATTCTGAATACGAATAATGACGAGGACGAGAATGAGTCCCTTATGAGTCAGAGTGCCACAATGTTCTTTGAAACCCCACGCGTGGATGAGCAGTACGAGAATTTGTCTAGGTTAGTAGATGAACTCAGGGAGGAATTAGCTGCTGAAAGGCAAGAGAAAAGCGAGTTGGAGTCGAAGCTCCGCAAAGAACTGTGTGCCGAGTTCAATGAGATGATGATGAAAGTGGATAATACTTGGGAGCAACACCTTAAGAGTCAGAAGGCTGAGGCAGAGGAGCTGTCCGAATGGAGGATCGGCAAGCTTCACGAGGCCTTGGATGCAGCCAAGAGAGAGCTCAGAGAAGAAAAGAAAAAACATAAAATGAAGCAAGCCAGTTTGAGCGACGACACTCTAGCATTCAGTCATCAGGAGGTCAAGTTCGAAATTGAGGAAAAGAATATGGAAATTCGATGTCTCACCGAAAAGACAGCGGCGCTCACCAATGAAACAAACAGGCTGAAAGGCGAACTCAACGAAGTGAATATCAAGTTAAGCAAGGCAGAGGCAAAAAATGAGGAAATGCTGAGAGTTCAAAAAGAGTTCGATGGTATACAATCACTGTTGATGGCCTCCTCCAACGAGGACGAGTGCGAAAATAATGATTTGAAAACGAAGGTCGGTACCTACATGAAGCAAGTTTCTGCCAACGAGGAAACAATCGCCTATCTGCGCCGCCTTCTCAATGACGCGACAAAAGACTTTTTACAGCAAGAACAGGATATAGAAAAATTGGAGCAAGAAAAGAGAAATTTAGAGACAAAAGTGTCGGAACAAGAGGTCACCATAAACGACTTGGAATCTGAACTGAAAGAATTAATGACCGGTTCACGCGCCAAGATAGAAGAATTAGAGGAAGAGAAATCAAAGCTGGAAGAACAAGTTGATAAGTTGCAACAAGAAACCTGCAATAAGGAAAACAAGGACGCAAATCTGTCGTCTCCGGTTAGCCAACAACTTAAACTTAAATTAGTACTGCACTTACCATTCTCATTTGGAGTATTGGAATATAACCTCTTAGTTAGATTAGTAGTCGTCATTGTTCGTTTAGCAGTCATTAAATTACATCTTTCTATTTCTTTTCAGGAAAAGCACTCTTCTTCGTCGGAGTTGCTGTCTCAGGCTCTTTTGGAGCGCGAGCTAAATGACGAAATCGAGTCGCTGAAAGCTTCGAATAAGAAGTTGCGCGAAGAACTCGAGGTCAAGGGAAAAGATGTGGATGCACTTAGTGACGAATTACGTACCAAGGATGAGGAAGTGTCAAGATTGGAGAAGGAAGTAAAGAAAGTCATTCAAGTAAGTGAAAATTACCGGCCCATTTGAACTACGTGAATGTCATAGGAATAAATAATGTTATTATAAAACATGCGATCGTATGTGTTTTTTTGAAGGCCGATGGCGAGAGCAAGACTGCAGCTGAGAGTACCATCAAACGTTTGAGGAAGGAGGTTCAAGACGAGAAGAAAGCTTCATCCGAACTCAAGTCCAAGATGAGCTTATTAGAACAGCACGTGTCTTCACTACAAAGAGAAGATATGGCGTTTAAAACGATCAAAAAGGAGTTGGAGAAACGGTGCAATGAAAACAGTGAATTGGCCGGTAAACTTGAGTCTTTGAGTGCGGAGCTTCAAGGAAAAGAATACGAGCTTAACAGAATCAAGGAGGAGAAACAGAGCTTAATGAAGCATTACGAGAATGTGGCCCAAAAGCAGAAGACCGACTTCAGCATGGCTAAGAACGAATGCTTGAGACTCCGAGAGAGAATGGCTAACATGACACCCAAGAAGGACAGTTTCGGCGACGAGACCAGCTTGCAAGCAAGCAAGAGTAAAGCTGCCGAGCTTCAGCAAGAAAATGAAATGCTAAGGAACGAGCTAAGCACCAAGACAGAGCTCATCAAGACTCTGGAAACCGTCGTCAAAGACCAAAATGAGTGAGTATTTTTTTAAATGAAGTATTTGTTATCATGGTTTTATTTCTTAATTGTGATTTTTGCTTTTAAGGGATGAGCAAAAGACGCTCAGCAACGCCGAGGAGTTGCAAGCCTTGATAAATGAGAACAGTAGCTTGAAGAGTGATATGACAAAGCAGCAATCAGCCTATGATGCTTTGCTTAAAAAGTACAAAGAGGCCAATATCAAGCTTCAAAACGAAATACGTCAACAAACGGGAACTAAAGACCAAGATACAGAAAACGAAAACACGGTGCGAAAAGCTGCTACTGAAGGAAAGAGACGCACTACCACTCGTATTGGGTCCAGGCAACAGAAACGTCCTTTGGAAGAGCAAGAGCGTGACAAGGACGGCGAAAGTAACGGTATTTCTAATCAATCAACGTCTTCGACTTCCATCATTTCGACCTCAAAAGCCAAACGAGCCAAGGGCGCAAACAAAAGAAGCATTGCTACTGAGGTCTCCTTTGCTGACACCACAGCCGCCACAGACGATGATCACGAGGACGAAGAGGCGGACAATGAAGATAGTAAGGCATCCTTCCGTCTCCGGCATCGCAAGCACAAGGTTTCACGCTCCAAACCAGTGAAAACTCGTCGCCAGCCTCCACGTGCTGCTGCTCTTAAGAGCACGCCTTACCCCAGTAAGAGAGAGCAAACCACTGACGACGACGCGAACGAAGATGATGATAACAACGATGACGAAACCGATGACGAGAATGAAGATAATGCCCCATCTAAGTCCTCGTTGAAGACGCCGGCTCTGCGTCAGAAGTGGTACACACCGCGTAAGGGCGAGATGGCCGAGCTGACGCCCGTCAGCACCGAAGAGCGATCGGTGGACGTGCACGCTACAGTCAGCAAGCAACTGCAGAAGCCGCAGCGCAAGAAAAAGAAGTAGTGTTAAGAAAAGTCGAATGAGAGGCCATCGTCATCAATGCTATGAGAAATAATAGTGCATTCATCGTTTCCTTTTTTTGTTTCCTTTCAAATCTAGAGACGAACCGTAAATGATTTCCGTGAATATTTTGATCATTAAAGCATTCCTTTATCCTTAATAAGAAAGTGCTCAAATCCATATTGGTCGCATAAATTTTCCTTCATGGTATATGTAGCCATAGGTACATTTCTTTTTCTCGAGAAACATCTCACATGTGTTGTCATTTCCAAACATCGAGCCATC
Organism: Metis holothuriae; assembly: GCA_028566655.1. Classification (NCBI taxonomy): domain Eukaryota; kingdom Metazoa; phylum Arthropoda; class Copepoda; order Harpacticoida; family Metidae; genus Metis; species Metis holothuriae. Next base: position 5,328 of record JAOXNJ010188975.1, read on the forward strand.
CATGCACATCGAACACTTAGAGGAGACGCACACCGATCTGGGCAAGAGATGATTTTTACTGTGCAACACCGAGACCATTCACATCCATTTCTTTTGGTTTGTTTGTACTAATGTCGTCACATAAAAAGACTGATTGAAAGAGTCGTAAAGAGAAGGTGAGATATGCCACAAAGTCTGTAATCTCTATTGATTTTTGTTTCATTTCAGACGAGATCAGTTTGTCCCTGTCGATTGAGAATTGTCTCGTTGATCATGGAGTAAATGTGCTGATCCGATCTCTTTTCTTGCAGAGAGACGTTGCGTTGTCTGCTCATTTTGGCCATTTGCGTCTGCTTGAGCAGCGAGAAGTTGGAGCCGACGTTCTCGTAGACGCCCCAAATGGGCTGCGACGAGGTGCGATGCGGCCTCCGCAGAATCATGGGACTGGCCCCGGCCGAGTGGATGCCCGAGTCGACCATGTTGCCGACGTCCATCAGGCTCGACTTGGCGCCCACGTACAGATTGGGCTTGAGCACGTCGAAGTCGATGGTGTTGCCCAGGTGTCGCGGTGAGTAATTGTTGACGAGTTGGCCGTAAATCCATCTGTTCTGATTGCCCTTATTCAGCAGGAGGTGCTCGTGGGAGGCGTTGTTGGAGCGGAGCAGCGAGGTGGTGGCGTAGGGCGAGGTCAGCGGGTTGATGTGCATGTGGAAGGGGGGCGAGGCCGACCTCGACTCCTCCGTGGACACGGACACCGACTTCGGCCTGAGGTGGCGCACGCACAGCGACAACACGATGGCCAGCAGGAAGAGCAGGCTCAACACCGGCAACGAGATGATCAGGGCCAACGGCAAGTGGTGCCAGACACTCCAGCCATCTACTGAAACCAAATTCAATCAATTACATTACTTTGATTACATCTTAATTGTGTCTTTATAGGATGATTGCCGTCGGAGAAGTCGATGTGGATCTCGGTGCTGGCGACGGCCATGCCGGCGTCGTTCTCCACCACGCACACCACTCTCGTCTCGAAGGCGTTGTAGCCGAGCTCGACGCGGCCGAGGCTCAGGCTCACGTTGCGGATGCCGAAGTCGCTGTCGCCGCCGAACTCCTCGGCGTCGAAGCGAACGTCGCGCAGTACCTGGCCGCAAATTGAGGAAATAAGTTAAATTGGAAGAGCAAACTTAAAACATGGCATAAAAAAGGGAAGGAATCACATTTCTTCAGAATTTTAGCTTATACCTGCTTTTTAGACACTCTAAACTAATCCAGGGGACAAAATTCATTGGACTTTTCTTTTAGTAAAACACTAAATATTCTTGTACATTTACATTGTATTTTTACTTCAAGGAGAGCTTGGAGTAGTCCCCCTAAACGACCCTAAACAAGATGACCGAGTCCGGGGACCGCCTTGAGCGTGACCCAGCGCCTCATTGACACAAGTCAAACCATAATACATGTATAATACAAGCATTAAGTAAGTACATACTTAAAAGCATACTATGCATTCTAATAAGTACTTGTTTATCATATAATGGGGCTGATTGCGTGTCACTCTCTCTTTGGGCCCTTTTCCAGTAGATAGCCGCTCTTGATAAGTCTAGCATTTCGTGTGCACTTTGTAGGAGTCATTGTTAAGTAATGTTATGGAGTCATTGTAGTGATAAAGGTAGTTGTAGTTATTAAAAGTCATTGTAGTAGTTGTTGTGGATCAACAGGCGCAGGTGAATGTGGGCCACATGTCTGCACTCAGCCTTTATGACCCTCATAATCACCATTATCCCTTACTACAATAAAAGTACTATAAATACATTAAGCAAGTACTCTATTTAGGCACATAAAAGCATATTGTAATGTCCTCATTAATGGCCACACTTTGTGTCTTTCTGCTTGGGCTCCATATAAAGCACTAAGAGATTGGAACAACTTGTTTAGAGCTCTCATTATTACACATTCTCATTACATAGTGCTTTATTGTCTTATGCTTTAATGTTCAGGTTGTCTCTTTTTAATGGGATTCATCATTAAGGCCACCTTTTCTTCCCTAATGACTTTTTTGTAGTCATAATCAACAAAATAACACATGTTCCAAAAAGAGAATGGACATCACATGTCTTATTGTCTTTTATTTACATCTTTTTCAATAATGACAAGCCCAAAAAAAGGACTAAAATCTTGGTTTCTTCCCATTAGAGTAGTGAGTCCCATTTGTAGGTACATAGTTTATGTGAGCTCTCACTCACATCTCATTACGAGCCCAAATTACAAATTACTTCTTCCTTCTCTTCATATGTTCTCCCTTTTATTACTCTACTCTTTGTACCTACCTTTATTCATGTCTACGTAATGTTCTATTAAATGTAGTGGTGGGGAAAGAGAGAGAGAGATTTCAATTTGGCTCTAAAAGCCACGACGAGAGAGAGAGTGGTGGTTGGCCTCTTTGCATTGAAAGGCCATTTTCATATTTCCCACTCAGAGTCTGCAGCACTATATGCGAGCAAATGGCGATGCTATGTGCTTTAAGGAGATTTTAGGGCATAGAGAAGCTTACCTACATAAATACTGTACTGTATGTTCTCAATGCACTGACTGATGGTTATTTTAATGAAATTTCAATGAAATTGGCTTTAAAATCATGTAAATAATATGTTCCAAAGTTTCAAAACAGGTAGATAGGCACCAACGCAATTCTTAGAACTTGTCACTTGGAATTGGACATGTGTGTGTGTCACCTTCATGTTCCTTTCCTTGATTAACAAAGGAAGAATCAAAATTTCCCAGTAAAAAAAAGGAATTCAAAAAAAACTTACTTACTTATTATTGCCCTTCCTTCCCTTTCATCCTGAGAACAAAGGAGAAAGAAGTCTTCATACTTCACTTCAAAAAGGGAAGGAGGGGGCTTAGTAGAGGGTCATGAGAATTTCATCCAATCCTCTTTGTGGCATTAAGTAGAGAGATCTGATGTAGGTAGCACTTCTGACATGGCCACGTCCCTTACGTCACGGAGGAGCAAGACTTTTCTTCTCAGACACTTTCAAAAAGCCCTTACTAAGGTGTTTGTAATGAGAAATGAAGTGTTTTTTTTTAGGAAACTTAGTAATAGCTAATAGTAAAGGTAAAGAAGACTTCTTCTTTTCTTGGGATTCGAACTTTTTGGTTCTTTTGAAAACGGGGTCGCTGTAAAAAGAAAAGTTTGTGGGGAGCAAACTTTGAAATGTAGGTACATACTACAGAGAACAAAGAGAGTTCGTTGCATGCACCTCTTTTCCTATTTTGCTTGGCTTAATTACGTTTTTCACATTTGATTGTTACTACAGTGAAGCTTCAAAAATACATACTTGGTACAGGTAAATCCATACTTTTGGTACAGGGATGAGGACAATTTGGTGCACGATTTCAAAGAATACTCGAATTCTGATGATTGCTATTAGAGCTCCTCATGTGGGCTAGCTTTTAGTTATTATACAGGGTAAGTCAAAATTTTGACAATTTATACCCAAATTTTCATATTTAGAGAAATTAATTTGTTGTGATTTGGAGGAAGGATGAATCACTTTGCCCACGATTCTAACAGGACTTGGACATCCCACCAGCAGCTTTCATGTTCCTCCTAGATCGATCCATCGACTGCTCATCAATCAATCCATTCTTAGTGATGGAATTTGAGCAAAAACTACCTGGAGTAAAAATGAAAATGGTTGGAGAATTATTTCTCGAAACAAAATCTTCAAACCTTTGTCTAAAAACTTTATAATACGAAGCCATCCAAGTGCAGTACTCCATACTGGCATTAAGCCCAAAAGTGGGATCGAGTCCGCATCTCTTGGCCCAAAGCCCCTTTTTACCTGCACAAAATAGGTAAGACAGCCCTAGAATATTAAGGTCTGCATACTATAAAAGGGGGAGTAGTGTAAAGAGTTTGTTCAGCTGGACTTGAAGCCCAATAACAATAAGTTTTGCGTTCTTGCCCGCCCTGAGAAAGGCCCCAAGAGCACCACATGTCGGTGGTTCCAAGGAATTGTAATAAAATCTAGTACACAAGGTTTGTGGTTTGACCACATATTGCAGTTTCTTTGGTGTCTCCTCTCCAATATTCCATCGACAGAGCTTGTCTCCAATACCGCTGCTCATCCGCGGCGCCAACTTGGCCAGACATGTCAGACTTTTCCGGAGCAACGCACTCTAATATAACCCGTGAGACTTCCTTTGGGCAAACTTTGGGGTGCTGCACATCACGGATGGAGACGAGCTGCTAACTGGCCGGAAGACGGCTGACAACAACAACAACAACAACTTGAAGGAGTACAACAAGAACAACTTGGGCAAGGAGTACAACAAGAACTTAGAGAAGGAGAATTACAAGAACAACTTGAGCAAGGAATACTACAGGAACTTGAAGAAGTACAGGAAGTATTACTAGTTTGTACTAAACTTCCACATTGCCCCCCTAAAAGTACCGTAAACCTATTGTAAAGTATGTAAACCTCTACACTTCCATTCTACTACTTCCTTTAGTTAATGCTTAAAATGAAGTGGCACTTGTAGTAAGCGCTATTCACCTTGTAGACGCGTCCGCCGAACTCGACGTTCTCCTCGTTGTTGATCAGGCTCGAGTTCGACCTCGGGCCCCTCTCCAACAACCACTGCACCCGCGTCGAGCCCAGGCTCAGGGACGCGCACCACGTCTCAAACATCTTGTTGTCCTTGTCCTCGTTGTTGTTGATGTTGTTGTTGAGGGCCTCGTCGAGCATCTTTGGCGGCGGTGGTCGTTCTGCAAAGAACACACAATACATCAAACACTTATTTATAATTGTGGAATAATAATGATTGTTATAAGTCGACCCATTTGAAGGACACACATAAAAGTCTAAGAAGATTCTTGTGTCACAACCAGTACAGTATTTGCTTCTAAAGCCACTTTGTGTGACAGATGGATTGGCTGGATAGATTGAGTGCTTGGCCTGAGGGCAACAAGAATCGCAGTGCGTATTCAAACACGTCTTCT
>JAOXNJ010188997.1:0-10308 GCA_028566655.1 Metis holothuriae
ATCAATAGAAAGCAATCAATCACGGTCAATCAATCAATGGAAAGCAATCAATCATTGCCAATAAATCAATCAATCAAGAGCAATCAATCAATGTCAATGAGTCAATCAATCATTGCCAATAAATCAATCAATCAAGAGCAATTAATCAATGTCAATGAGTCAATCAATCAAGGGCAAATAATCAATCAAGAGCAATTAATCAAGTGTTTTCTATTAAGTCCTTCTTTCTATCTACAAGAAGTTCTTTTTATCTATAACCCTTTTTTGGCATACTTTTCATAAAGGGAGAACCCATTTCTACGTAGTACTGTAGTAGCTCATGAAGTGTGTGTACATTGGACACTTGACTGGAGCCCGAGCGTTTGGAGAGCAAACTTTATTCTAAGCCACATTCACTACGCCAGTTTGTTTCAAGTGACCAGAGTCAACGTTTACTCAAGGTTTAGTTTATAGTACTAGGTTTAGTAGTAGTAGTAGTAGTAGAAGAGTAGCAGTAGTCATTGGAACTTACGACTATTTCTTTGCTTCCTTTTTTTTATTTTTACACTCCCTCAAACAATAAATACCAGGAAGCACGAATATCGAAGAAAAGCTCTATTCCACCTTACATTCTAATGTCTAAGTACGAGTAATAATAAGTCGGGTGATTGTACTATGTCTTTCGGATTGGAATTGCTTGAGCAGAGATGAGAGAGAGAGGCTCGATTATGGTTTGTCGATAACCAAGTCCACACGATTTTCTACTCAAACCATCCTTGTAATAAGCACGTTACTACTACATACTACGAAATACTACTACTACTACTTCTACGAAATACTACTATTTCTTCTACTACTTCTACGAAATACTACTACTACTACTACTACTACTTCTGCTACTACTGCTACTACTGCTGCTGCTACTTCTACTACTTCTAATCAAGAATTACTGCAATTGCTTCTGCTTTTCTTCAACAACTACTACTACATCTACTACGATAAATTACTACTGCTATGAAAAAGTGCTGCACAAAAGCTCTTTCCTATTTGTACAAGTTACCTTAAGATGCTTAGGGCCAGTACATCGCCATAAATCTGGCCTGCTCCAACGAATCCAACCTTTTATCTCCGCTCATTGCCTTGCGACACCTAAAGAAATGTTCGTAAAGAAATGTTTCTCTAACATTTGGAGCCATTTGTTGCTGGGAGCAGCAAATCTTTGGCTATAACAAAGTGTTTATCGAGCAAGGGAAGTTTAATCAGGGCCACAGACACATCGATCTGTCCACCATGGACGTGTCCAGCCTCACCAAACATGATATTAAGCACTTCTTATTTACTTCTTATTTAGTCTTTCCATAATAAAAGTCTTAAGGAAAGAACAAAAAAGTACTTTTAGTATTAAGAAGCAACATGCTCGTTTCGGGGCCCCTCGTCTCAGTAAACATGCTCATTTCGGGGCCCCTCAAAATTTTGGCTTAATGCATTTGTTGTGATAGTAATGCAATTCTGTTTGCCTGCAATCGTTTCCGTTCCCCCTTTTGTCATCAGATTCGTGGCTTTGCAAACATCTATTAGTGTGCAATGTCAAAGCAGACAGGCAACCGAGATTTGCCAAGATATTTGCATCCTTGCCAAATGCATTACGTAGGTACGTTCTTTTGTGACGTCATATTCGCAATTTTCGTTCCTTCTATTTAGAGAAAACGTTTGTTTATAAATTGAAGAAGGAAAGTATTGATAAAATACTTCTTCTCAAAAGACACTTCTTTTGTTGCGAATCATTTTGCACAATTTTTTGCAATTTTTTTGCAAAATTCGATTACAAACCCCTTTTTTTGCGCATTCTACCAATATTTTATCACCTTATTTAGCCTTTTTTTTAGAAAATCGACTTCACATTTATACTTAGACTAAAAGTGACTAGAACTCTTTTAGTGTTCGTTGCAGCAAAGAAAACGTGTCCGTGGCCACATTCCTCGCATTTCACGCTCTCCCCTTGCCCTCTCTATTTACTTCTTTATTAATGCTCTTATTAACTTCCACTAAATAAGATTAAATAACATTAGCAGTATATGTATTGGAGTACTACATACTTGTATTTGAGCAGTACTAAGTGGGGTCAGAAGCGTCAATTGGCCTCTGCGGATTCACAAATAAATGCAAATTCTCACAACAATTGTCTTTTGGGACAATACGAATATTAACGACCTTTTGACAATACAACATAATAATAGAATTTGGTTTAAACTTTAAACATCACATTTAACGGTCATTGCAAAGTTTCCGGTCCAGCAACTCTGTTTGAGTGTGTGTGTCTGTCCTCTTGATTGATTGATTGATTGCAGAGCCCCAAAACTTGTCTCCAATGCGACCCCTTGTTCATGGACACACAACATACGAGTACATATGTAAGAGTTGTTCTTAATAAAAGTGTTAGTCTAAATATGTACTTTCAACTCAGTTTCAAGTAGTATTTGCTCAAGTGTTGTCGTAGTAGTAGTACAGGGTCGAACAGATAAATTGTCGCAATTTTCACCTGATCATGACAGACTTGTAAAGCATAACAGACAGCTTTTGATAAAATAAAGATTTTGGCCAATTATCTGAACTATAAACATCATTTACTGAATATTTCCAATAACACCACCATTTTGTTGCTGCAGAAGATGGGGCTGATGGTGTCAACATTTCCGAGTGCGGCCAATGTAGTGCGGCAATGAGCCTTTATCTCAAGTCTCCGCTCTCATATGCATATTGTTCTTGAGTGAATGAAAACAAAAAAGACTAGATTGGTGTAGCTTCCTACTATGTGAGAGCTTGAAAAGAGAAGTTGTTGCATTAAGTTAAATGATTTCATGATATTCAAACGAATTTTTCCATTTGGGTCAATTTTGTCATGATTGACTTTTACAGGGTTCTTAATAAAATGGCCACACTGGGCAAAGTTGGCATTCTCGACTTTGTCTCCTTCAGCAGAAAAACGGTAGATTTGCTATAAGCATGCAGTACATGACTTTTAAAAATTAGTTAATTCTGTATAATTTCTGCTATATAAGTTACTTATTATGAACAGTGACAAATGAACAATTTCATCGTAAAAAAAAAGCGACAATTTATGTGATCGACCCTGTAGTAATAGTAGTAGTAGACAGAAGGAGCAGCAGATGGCGAGAGACAGTAGTAGTAAGAGTGTATCAGGGAACATCGGGAGAAGCAGCAACATTGACGTAAGTAATGAAGAGTTTTTGTAATCATAATCGCAGATTTAGAGTAGAAGTAGTAGAAGTCAGACTCATTGTGTTGATAGAAGTTTTAGTCACAGAAGCAGTAGTCGCAGAAGAAATAGTCACAAAAGAAGCAGTAGTCACAAAGAAGCAGTAGTGAAAAAGAATGAGTAGTCAAAGTCTGTAGAAGTCATTTTAACCAAAAATTAGTGTCACTTTTTGGGGGACACATTGTACTCCCAATAATTCTCGTTTGATGCATTAAGCATTAGAAGTAGTAGCTGTTAGTGCGAGCAGCTAGCTTTCTTTCTCTGCTGCTGCCTCTCTTTTGGCATCGTTGCTTCGCTGGCATTCGTTCCCGGGTCTCGGAGAGGAGCGGAGCATCAAGTGTTTGTTTCATTCGAAACTGTTGCATGTTCTGAAAAAAAGCATAAGAAAAGGTTTTGTTTGCGGCAACTTTGCCTCAAACTGTGGGCAAACTCCTCCTTCTTCGTGGCAAACGCCATGGACTCAAGTGGCCAGACTGTGGCCGCCGTGGCGCAAAACGGAACCGTCTACTTCCACCCCCAGGTAGGCACTATCAATGCAGTACTTCACTTGGGATAGCTACATTTGTGCCAGAGCATTTGTGCCAGAGCATTTGTGCCAGAGCATTTGTGCCAGAGCATTTGTGCCAGAGCATTTTGTGCCAGAGCATTTGTGCCAGAGCATTTGTGCCAGAGCATTTGTGCCAGAGCATTTGGACCTGATATTCAGACTTAATTGATGTGACTTGATTTTGGCAATGATATTGAGTCAATTTGTCTCTCGTATCTTTGCGGATTGGAATTAATAAGGTATTTTTTACAAAGTTTAGGGATTCACTCAAACGTTCTACGTAATTTGGAGAAATCGTTGAAAAACCTAAGCAATTTGCGTTCTCTCACTAAAAATTGAATCTCCCATGTAAAGTCCAGTAGAAACCTCTTTTTAAAAGCAATACGCACTAATATAAAAAACTCTTAAAGAATGCATTGAATATATTGCTGACATTGCTCCCAATCCATTACTTCTCTCTGTCTTTGTCCCCTTCATTCCCTCCCTTGTAAATACTCCCATGGGAGAACATTGAGTAATGAGGCCAGAGAGTAAAAAGCATTGATTAAATGTCCCATTTTGTCGTGGGTCAAACAATCCCCAACCCAAAGAAAACCGGTTAAATTTAAGATTCTCAGTTAAAATACAGTAGTAAAAAAGGCACAATAATGCTTATTATAGGTACACATTTAAAAGTGTTCGTTTGGGCAGTGACATTCGAGCTCTCTCTACTACATTTAGTAGCATCTTTGAAGAACTGCCAAGAATTCTCATCGTTCTTATCAGTAGTAGTAAAGCTTTAAAACGACTGATGTGAAGTGGGCCAAGCCAGGGAAAGCCAGACGAATATTCGTTATTAAACGTAGTGTAAATCAAGGAATGCATTCAGGTAGGACATTAAAATAGGACATTCACAAAGGTCCAAAGTGAGCTAATAGACATCAGTGATAGGTACCCAAGTTTTGTGTGTCCTCGTTAATTCAGATTCTTGGGATGATGCACTTTTCGGTCTGTCTGTCCACTTAATGAACATTTTATCACAGTTTCTTTTTTCTCCCCTTTTTTCTCTTTCTTTCTCTCTTTTTCTCTTTTTTATCTCTCCTTCTCTTTTGTATGTTTTACCTCTAATAGTTAAATGAGAGTTGGTACGTAGCTCCCATGTGCGACAGACAAAGGAGCTTGGGGGATCACCATAAATCGTGCAGACTGGATGCCCACACACCCTCAATGATGCACACATTGTAACTGCCAACGCAACAATATAAATTCTTCAATACTTTCAATGTCAGATACAAAAAGAGGCAATAAGAGGGGCTGGAATGGCTTGGCAGTTGTCATTCTGTCTTCTTATTCTTCTTCTTTACTTATAAACTACTTTTACTTGCAGTAGTGACATTATTTGTTATGTGCAGCACTTCTTGTGCAAATGTAGGGCCATTTCAATGCTTGCTATGGCTTGTCAAAGACATTCTAGAATGTTCCATTCCTCTCTTCTTTTCTTGATTCCAGCAAAATGTCACTTGACTCCTTAGTGCTCCAATCACATCCTTCTCCTCTTTTATTTCTTCCAATTTCTTCCAATTTCTCCAATTTTATCTCTTATTTTCTCTTATTCTTCTTTTAATGTTCCTATAATTTCATTATCTAATTGTCCTTTGGGCAACTGTTAATCAACTCTTGCTTTCTCTCCTTTCTTCCTTCTACATATGTCCCTAGTATTTGTGCACTCAAAGAGTCAAGTGGGAAACAATTAGAATTAGGGTGGCTGAAACAAACAGTTTGCTTGCACCACCCACATTGTATGTATTGTCACCAAGAAACTTCTTATTACTTACTTACATTATTGCTACAAATGTGTACTACAATAAATACAGTATTGTAGTACACATATTGTACTAGAAAGCACTAATAAAATGGCATTTATACATATAAGTGCTTTTAATAAGGGTCTTAATGGGATGCAATGGCAGAAGAGTTTGTGAAAGACGGCATTTAGCACTTTCTAGTGGTTAAACTAATTCTAGAAGCTTCTCTCTTTCTCTCTGTGGCTTTGCCACCAAACTTTGCCGCCATCTTGATATGTGGCTGGCTGCAAATGCAGCTTACTCACATCCTTAACAAAGAGGGTTCAAGGACACAAATTGTCACAATTAGTGTCTTTTATATTAAAAATTGTCTCTTTTAACATACTTATAGAATATGTAGTTATGGAATGTTCTTATAGAAGTTAAATGATGATTGATTGATTGATTGATTGATTGATTGATTGTTATGGGCTTTAGGGCTTGATTGATGGGGTGATTGTTGTGAAAGGTCCCAAGGGAGCATTTGATCTTTGAAGTATCACTATCCTTTGACTGGATGATTGGCTGAGGTCCAGTACTTGGCTTGTTGGGATCAAAGTCAAAGGGAAGAGAGGACCTTTTCCTTGAACTACTACTCGTGCCTTAAGCATTACAAAGAGATTCAGGGAAGACAAGGATAACAATGCTTTTACTAAAGTACTTCTTTTACTTCTTCTTCTTTTACCTTTATTACTAGCCAAAACTTCTGCTATTAATACTACTACTAATACTGTACGAATTTCCTGCTACTGCATCCACTATTTGCTACTGGAAGTCAGTGTGGGATCGCATGTCTTGTAGAATTTTAGCTACTTGTCCATGAATATTTGTCGTTTTTTTTGGGGGGGGGACCCCACATCGATTATCGATGCAGTCTCGTGACAACAAGCTCTATCTTTTTGGGGCAGGTTTCCCCGGATTTTCCCGGGAATTCTCGGATTTTCCCGGAAAATTCTCGGATTTTCCCGGGCCCCATTAACAATTCTGTCTGTGCATGTCGTCTCTCTCTTAAGAAACTTGCCTAAATGTAATGGTTGTTTTTGGTGCATATAATGTTTTGTTTTGTTACTTGGTGGCATTGTTGCTGTAATTGCTGGTGTTGTTGATCCGGGAAGGTCGCCTGGCTTGCCAAGCTTTTCCTTTGAGTCTGACACAAAGACGTGGCCAGATGAAAAGCGCAACGAGGCACATCTGACACATAACTTCCAGCAAAACACATTTATTCTCTTTGTCATCACAAGCCATTATTTTTAGGCCTTTCTAGTACTAAAGAACTGAAGAATTTACTTACATAAGAAATGTCGTTATTAAAGGCTCTTTCTTCTCTTAAGTAATGGTAGAGAAGTACAGTATTTACACAGCTTGTTGTCTTTCTCTGGTTTGACAGCTCTATTACAGGCTCAGTGTGTTATGACATTGTTTGGCTTGTTGTTTTGGCTTTTTCTCATTACGTTTTTACCATTGAGTTTGGTTCGGTTGTCAATGTCATCGTGGATTTGCTTCGCTTTGTCTTGGCACCAGCCGGCTCTATTTGCTCTGTCAATTACCAGCTCCCGGCGGCCGCTAATGATGAGAGGCAATAAAGTTGTCAGTGGCTCGCACAGGCAAGTCGTAGAAGAAGTTCGACGAGAAGCAGAAGTTCTTACACTTGTAGATGTTCTCCCACTTGTAGACGTTCGTCTACTTGTAGACGTTCTTCTACCTGTAGATGTTTTTCTACTTGTAGACATTATTTAACTTGTAGACGTTATTTTACTTGTAGATGTTTGTCTACTTGAAGAAGACGTTCTTCTACTTCTAGACGTTCTTCCACTTGTAGACATTATTTTACTTGTAGACGTTCTTCCACTTGTAGACGTTCTTCCACTTGTAGACGTTATTTTACTTGTAGACGTTCGTCTACTTGTAGACGTTCTTCTACTTGTAGACATTCTTCTACTTGTAGATGTTCTTCTACTTGTAGACGTTATTTTACTTGTAGACGTTCTTCTACTTGTAGACGTTATTTTACTCGTAGACGTTCGTCTACTTGTAGACGTTTTTGTACTTGTAGTCATTATTTTACTTGTAGACGTTCTCCCACTTGTAGACTTTCGTCTACTTGTAGACGTTCTTGTAATTGTAGACGTTATTTTACTTGTAGATGTTTGTCTACTTGTAGACGTTTTTGTACTTGTAGTCGTTATTTTACTTGTAGTCGTTATTTTACTTATAGACGTTCTCTCACGTTTGGAAAGCAGTAGTAGTCGTAGAGATCTTAACAGAAGTCGTAGTACAGTAGTAGTAGTAGTAGTAATAGCAGCAGCAGTAGTAGTAGAAGGATAAAGTAGTAGTAGAAGTAGAAGTTAGTAGTCGAAGACCTACTGTAGAAGACTTTCTTGTAGTCTTAGAAGAAGACAAATATGTAGTCGTAGACAAAGTTGCCGCTATATCAAGGGCCTCTTTCGACCTAGTGGCCGCACAAAGTACTACTGCAGTTGTGTGTGTGTGCCACATGTTGGAAGAAGTTGGTCGTTATTGGAATCGCTGCCAATCAGTGCAACATATGTAGAAGTACAGAAACCATGTTAAAGCACTGTTGTATTTACAGAAAAGATAGATCTTCTTCTTATTGTTGTTTGTACTTTTGGTGCTTGGCAAAGGGCTAAACTTGATGAGACAAGGGAAGGAGAGGCACTTAAGAGCCTATCCTTCTTAAGTCATTCATTGGTTACTATACTACATAAAATATACATATAGTAATAGAAGTAGTAGTAATTGTAGTAGTAGAGTAGTAATTGTAGTAGCAGAGTAGTAGTAGTAGTAGTAGTAGAGTAGTAGTAGTAGAGTAGTAGTAGTAATAGTAGTAGTAGTAGCAGCAGCAGTAGTAGTAGTAGTAGTAGTAGAGTAGTAGTAGTAGTAATAATTGTAGTAGTAGTTGTAGTAGAAGCAGTAGTAGGGGTAGTAGTAGTAGCAGTAGTAGTAATAGAAGTAGCAGCAGTAGTCGTAGTAGTAGCAGCAGTAGTAGTCGTAGTAGCAGCAGTAGTAGTCGTAGTCCTTGAAGATCGTCTCTCATTTCTTGGGGGGGAGCTGGAAGTGTCAGGCACTCGCTGGTGTCATTCGAGCACTCAACATTTCCCAATGGCCAAGACGAAAGGCAACAGATTCGAATTTGTCGCTTTACCATCCATCTTTTTACTTCGTCTTAATATATGTAGTATGTATAAGAAGTTATAAGAAACAAGTTTATAATGCATTTAAAATGTATTTTATTAAAGTTGCCAAAAAAAAAGCTCTTTATAGTGCTCGTTTTAAGGAACGTAGGCACATGTTTTAAGGGGAGAAAGCAGGCATTTGGGCCACGTGTTCGCTTTGGACCACATTCACGTCTCCAGCTAGCTTCGTTTCTTGCTCTTAGAACCAGCCACACTCAGCTCTTTTCTCTTCCTTTCTGATGCCCTTTCGTTGTTGTACGTGCAGGTTTGGTGGTAGATTTGTAGTAGTAGATGTAGTAGTTTATGTAGTAGTTTATGTAGCAGTAGATGTAGTAGTAGTTGTTGTTAATGTAGTAGTAGATGTAGTAGTATATGTAGTAGTAGTTGTTGTTAATGTAGTAGTTTATGTAGCAGTAGATGTAGTAGTAGTTGTTGTTAATGTAGTAGTAGATGTAGTAGTAGTTGTTGTTAATGTAGTAGTAGATGTAGTAGTAGATGTAGTAGTAGTTGTTGTTAATGTAGTAGTAGATGTAGTAGTAGTTGTTGTTAATGTAGTAGTAGATGTACATAGTGTAGTTGTTAATGTAGTAGTGGTAGTAAGTAATTGATGTTGTGTAAGTAGGTTGTAAGAGGAAAAAAGCGCAGAAATGAAGGGTAGTAGTCGTCGTTAGTAGAAAGAGTATTAGAAGTTATCTGAAAGAGAAGTAGATCTAAGAAAGACTAGTAGAAGTTATTAGAAAGCATTAGTAGTCGTAGAAGATAGAGGAAGAAGTAGAAGTAGAACGAGAAGTCGTTAGAAGTATTTGTAGTCGTAGAGGTAGTCGTAGAAGTAGTAGTAGTCGTTAGAAGTAGTCGTAGAAGTCGTTGTTAGAAGTAGTAGTAGTCGTAGAAGTCGTTGTTAGAAGTGGTAGTTGTCGTAGAGGTAGTCGTAGAAGTAGTAGTAGTCGTTAGAAGTAGTCTTAGAAGTAGTAGTAGTTGTTAGAAGTATTTGTAGTCGTATTGTTGTTGGGTCCAACGTCTGTGTCCATCGTGTGGATGTGGCCGGACGTGCGCGACGTGACCGGCGTGCATTCCGAGCTGGAGAAAGGAGAACGAGGCTCGTGTTCGACACACACGTTCGTTCATCGAGTGCCAAGAGGTCGGACGTGATCGCAACCAACCAACTCATGGCAACAAACAATACATTAGTACTTTTACTAGCTAGTATTTCCTAGAAAAAACTTATATTTTTGCTAAAAATTTTACCAAATAGTTTCATCTTTATACTAAATAATTTCATATTTTTACTAAAATTTTCCTCTTTATCTATAACTATATATAAAACTGAAAGTGTGCGTGCGTGCGTGTGTGTGTGTGTGCGTGCGTGCATTACTACATAAGACTACAGTGGGAATTTTTTTCTCGCCAAATTTTTTTTGGCGGGAATTTTTGTAGAGCAGTAGAAGTGTTGGCAAGAAGTAGTACAGTCAAATCTCGATTTAACGAATA
>JAOXNJ010189009.1:0-10307 GCA_028566655.1 Metis holothuriae
ATTGCCTGTGCGGGACAGACGGCCTCGCAGAGCTTACACGCAATGCAGCGCTCCTCGCCCGACGCATAACGCCTCAAAGCGTGCTCGCCCCGAAACCTAATCAATCAATCAATCAATCAATCTAGAGTAAGAAAATTCCTCTCTTTGCTGTGTTCGCGTGCCTGGGGGAGAGGGGCCCCTTCTCAAAGGGGTAGTTGATGGTGGCCGGCTCCTTGAAGACCATGCCCATGGTGACCATCATGCCGCGGAAGAGCTCGGTCCAGAACATGCGGTAGGCTGCCTTCTCGCCCAACTCTGCGTAGCTCGGCACCTCCTTCCACGGGTTCAGCTGCTTGTACGGCGACGAGCTCGAGCTGGACGAGTTGGATGCCGTCTGCAGCAGGAGGAGACGCGCGTTTTGGCGAGGCACGCCGACCAGCAGGAGACGTGAACACAACATCGTTAAGAAACCAAGGATGATCTGTTTTTGAGGAATTAATTAATTAGGGGACTCTTTGAAAGCCTGTGTGCCTTTTTTAAAGAGACTAATTGACACCAGTGAAGTGCTCTATACAGTCACTTCACTTGCCCTCTGAACTTGTGTAATGCTGGGCTTTCTGTTGTGTTTAAAAAGGCTGCCATTGTTGTTGCCAGCAAAATTGACTGGAAACTTGCGCGAAAAAAGCGCCGCTATTTGTCGCGCAATTACATAGTCGAATCTCGATTTTACGTAATTTATGGTCGGCAGGCTTTTGAACGTAAAATCGAAATTTTACGTAAAATCGAGAGTACTATAGTCATAACAAAGTTGCATTTAGAATGCATTTCTGGCCATTTTGGACGACTTGGTAAAGATTTTTTCGTAAGTATGTAGTAAATAAGAATTTTAGTCAGTCACTAAGATAAATAAGACTCCTGGGATTTTCGAATAGACCTAGCTTGTTAACAAGACATTTGAACTCGTCATATGGTAGAAGAGAACCATATAACATTTGTAAATTACTTAAAAAGGCAAAAGCCGCACTTGACAGTAACACTGGCTGTTAATTGCTTCAAAATAACATCCTGCTAAAATAAAAATTGGGGTAAGAAGCCAAATCTGCTTCTTCCCCATCTCTCACCGGTGATGTTATTGAGCAACAAAAATGCAAAGTGACCCACTTTGTTCGTCACTTCACAACCTTTTATTTACAAAGTGAATAAAGGGCAGTAAACAGGGCTTCTTATCTTGTGAGCAAACAGTGACGAACTCGCCTCGAGGCGAGGGTGAGATAAAAGCGAATCGGCTTGCTTATTGCAAGAAATCAGTGAATGATGGAAAAAAGCCAAGACTAGTTTGGGACTTTCGGCTTGAGAAACAAGAACTTTTCAAATCTGCAATGGAGAAGAAAGAGTTTAGTAAGCAGCAATTCAGTTTTTTGCTCCTGCTCATCTCACTCTTTACCTCAGGTGACTCCATCCAAGGCTCCATCCAAGGATTTGCTCCATCCCACAAACACACAGACTCAACAATTGAGTGAAAGCAATATGATGAAGTGAATTGGTATTTTTTTGAAAGGTGTCCAAGGCACAGATGAGCAATGCCCCATTGGCTGGTCTCGCGTCCCCTTGCACTCCTCGCAAATCAACGAATTTAGCGACACTTGCATTTTTCTGCACACCGCCAAAGCCAGTTGGTTCAGGGCCAAGGCGATTTGCGAGAGACAGAAGGCGAATTTGGTCGAAAGCGTCTCATTGGAAATGACGCAATTCCTGCTCAACTTCGAATTAGGCAAAAATTCAGTGCTTTGTTCCCCCAAAATATTGATTTTTCACCATCTGAATTATATCTTTTTTATGTAGAAAATGATGAGGACAACTATTATTGGACTGGTGGCAACGATTTGGCCCTGAATAATCGATGGGTTTGGGCCTCAAGAGGTTTCCGCATCTATCCCTTCGTCAACTGGGCCGAGCAGAGGGTGGAGAATGATAACAACTGCTTGGCCATGAGAAAGGGCGACTTTAAGTGGATCGTGAACGATTGCAATGAACAGGCAGTCTTCTTCTGTCAAACAAGTAAAAGTTGCTATTTTTGAACTAATTTTTCATGTTTAATTACTCTGATGAACTGATAAAAAGGTGTGACGAAGAAGGCCCCGGAGATGTCCGAGCCGTGGCAGGGGCAGATGAGCTTCGACGGCACGGGCTACGTGGAGCTCGACTCGAAGCTCATCTCGCATAACAACGACATTCGCACCGAAATCAGACTCAATTTCTCCACTATGGAGCACCAGGGACTCATTCTCTATCAGAGCAGCCCCGATAAAGAGCTCGTTTTCAGACTGGGAGGTGAGCACATTGACGAAAACCATCAAATTCTTCCTTATTTCATTAAAAAAATTGAGAAATAGAACTCATTTCTGATGAATGTCATTAGTGAGTGGGTCGCGAGTGGTAGTGGAGCTGGAGCCGTGGGCGACGTTGTCGGTCCTGTCGGTGCAGGTGTCGGACGGCCTGGAGCACAAGATCGTGCTTGAAAAATGGTTTAATGGCCTAAAAATCATTGTGGACAACGAATCTGATCACTTGGATTTGGATCTAGACACCACTCGACTTCAGTCCCAAGATCTTTTTCTGGGCGGTTTGCCTTCCAGCACCATTGTTGGCTTCGCAAACAACTTCACGGGCTGCATTCACGGTCTGAGCATGCTGAATCACCAAGAAAACAAAGAGAGCTCTTTTGGAGGAAATATCAACTTCAACAACGACATTTTGAATGTCAAGAGCGACGGAGGAGTCGTTTCCACCGCTAAATGTGAGCTGAAGAGACCCGAATTGCGACCCCCGACTGCTGCTACCACAAAAACGAGTACAACAACTACTACGACCACTACTACTACAACGACTACTACGACTACTACTACAACTACCACCACAACGAGTCGACGCGTTGTGTTGAGGCCCGAGGGTCGTCCAGTGGCGTTTGATGGCGAGACGAACTTCGTGCAGCTGTCGGACTCGTTGATCACCTTGGAGAAGCTGGACCCCTACACCAACAGCGACCCGAGCTACTTGCGACACATCAGAGTGGACTTCAAGCTCAGCACCGTCAACAACAAGGGACTTGTGCTCTGGTTCGGCGAGCGCGAGAACAGCATTCTCGGCGCATATGGAAACTTCTTGGCCCTAGCAGGCAATCAATCAATAAATGAATCAATCATGGTCTTATTTAATCAAAATATCAATAGCTTAAATGTGAATGTGTAGTTAATCGCGGATATTTGGAGTTGCGACTGAACTTCGGGGACGGCGTGCAGACCTTGTCGGCCGTGCAGATCGATGGCCGGGTCTCTGATGGCCGGGAGCACAACGTGGCCCTGCAGTTGGCCGTGGACACGGCCTTCATCGAGATTGACGGCGTGCGCACCGAGACCATGAGATACATCGACTCCGTCTTCCCCGTGGCCAACCTCTTCATTGGCGAGCCCAAATTTCAACTAAATCACTTCATACAACCTTTAACTCAATATTTAATGAACTTTTCAAAAAAAAGTCAATGAAATGAATCATTTTAATGTAGGCGGGCCAAGAGGCAATGTGTACGATCGCACAGGTCAGCTTTACAGCAAGCGTTTGAAGGGCTGCATCTCTGCGCTGAGCGTGACGGCTGAGCGATCCTATCCCATGGGTCAAATCGACGTCAGAAATGTCGATCTCATCAACGATGCTCTTGAAAATTCCAACATTGACCCCAATCTCCAATGCAAGAACGTGCTCGAGCCAGATTTCGTGCTCATGCCTCCCACCAAGAAAACCACTACAACCACTACTACCACTACGACTACTACTACTACGACCACTACTACAACTACGACCACTACTACTACGACAACTATGACTACGAGACGAGTGTTGATGCATCCCTCGGAGTGCATTGGGAGCGTGGCCACGTTGAAGGGCGACGGCTACTTGGAGCTGAAGTCGAAGTTGATTGGTCGCGTGCCCTCCCAGACGCAGCTGGAGCTCGAGCTCGACGTTAGCACCAATCAGGGCCAGGGAATCCTACTCTGGCAGGGCGATCCCACCAGAGGCAATCGACATTGGATCGTTATTGCAGGTTTAATATACACTTCAGCCAAAGTTGACACTAATAACACTTGTTAAATGCATTGCCCTCTTTAAGTCCTATTACTAACTTTTAAGTCGTTTGTCTCTCTCTGAAGTTGTGGACGGCCGCCTGGAGATGCAAATGAGGGGCGGCAATGGCGACGTGGTAATGGTCAAGACTCGAAGACGCATTGATGACGGCAAAAAGCACACAATCAGAGCTGTCAAGGCCCAAGATGAAATCAGTCTCAGTGTGGATGGCCAAGAAGTCAACAGGGTCGATTTGCCAGACAACACCGACTTGGCACTCAACACGCGTTCCCTCTTCATCGGTAACTCACACAAGCCTTTCATTGAAAATTTTATTTAATAAAGATTTGAGAGGAAAATTAAAGCTAAAAATATTATTCATGGACATCTTTTGCTAGGTGGTTCTGATGCGCGTTATGATGAGTTTGATCGTGGCCTCTACGGCTGCGTGCACCGCCTCTCCATCTATAAGAGGGGTGGCGGCAACAGCTTCGGCTCCGAGATCGACTTCGCCAGGGACACCAGAGTCATCCAGGCCATGCTCAACGTCCAGTGCTCCGACACCTGCAATGTCTAGCACCACTTCACACTAAATAAAGTGGTAGAAGAATCTTGCGTAATGAGGAAAATCGGATACCAGGTAAATTTAAGACTCCAAATGTTCCTCTATTTTTGACAATTTTTACTGCCATTCCCATTTCCCATGTTCCTTAGTACATACTACATATAAAGTACAGTTTATTTTGTTCATCTGCACCTCACTGTTCTTTGTTCTCAACGCTTTTCTCAGTGATTGATGATAAAAGGGACTCGTGCATTACTTCTGCCGTTTTTCCTGTGGCGCACAAACACGTTGGCAATAATTGACGTTCTCTGTCATTCGCCTTCACTCTCCTTGAAGCTTGTAATGCTTCTTCTACTACGTATAGCTATAGGAAGCGTTGGCTACTGACAGTAAACCATGATTTCAGAGCTCTCAGCTGTAGGATTGAGCAAAAGTCATGGCAGAAAGCACTTGTGGCTGTCACATGAGACTTCTTATGTAGTAGAAGGCTGAAGTAGCTCTAAAAACCAATGAAAAGAGCGAAAAGTAGAAGAAAAGCAGAGGAGGCAAAAGTTCCACTAAAAGTATGTAGTAAAAGTCAAAAGGACAAAATAAGAAGAATGATAAAATATGTAGTAAAGTAGTCATATTGTGTATTCCTAATCATCTTGTGCTACTCGTCTACACTTATGTACATTATGTCCACATTACATGAACATTAAACCTAGATCAAAATTGCTGCAATGATTAAAAAAAGCGAAGCTATGATACTAGAGGTAACAACAATGATTAAATCAATACAAAAGCCGGTTATTTCCTGATGGATAGGCAGTATTTTAAACACTTTTTTTTTGCTGTTTTATAAGAAATTTTGCTATCAATTCACCTAATAGTGTGCATTCTCTAAAGAGTCACATCTACACGTTCTACTTTTATTGCACACTAAATAATGTCGCATTCTCTTTTAATTGCAATCCCAATACGTACTTGCATAGAGCAAGTTCTTTTCGTCTTATTTTAAGACTTCGAGAAGGTTCTCTAAAAGTCAAAATAGCTCATCAAAACAATTCCAGGCCTAACCTAATCAGCCTCATTTCTTGATCCAAATCATTCCGCATTGCCTTCATTCAGTTCCTTGAAAATCACCCTGAATGTGGATCAGAACGATCCATTAACATATAGAAACTGAAATAAATAATACTAGTATGTACTTCATCAGAAATACAGGGTTATGCAGATAAATTTTCGCATTTTTGACACGACATTGTTCTTACATCAATACTTGAAGAAATAAACCTACATATTTAATAAAAGTTATAGGGATTCTTCTTCTCTTTAGAACGTATTTAGCACATTGGTTTTAAATAGCACTGCCATGTTACTACTGGAGCGAAAAATCTTCGAAAAGTTGCTAAAAATTGTAGAAATTACGATTAAAAAATGGCCAATTTGATCATGCTTGGCTTGATGACGCATTTGACATGAAAGTCATCCTGCATTCTCCTCAATCCTGCTGTGCAGTGCAATGCTCGCACTCGGAAATTTTGGCTCCTTTGGTTTCTCCTCGTCTTATTTCTTTGTTCTCCGTCTATTTTGAAGATTGCCTTACAAATGTTTCATTAGCTGCATAACCCGTAGAGCCTAAAAACAGCGAGTACGCGAGTATGCATTATGTAGTAAACTTGCAAGAACTTGCTCTTTACTTCATTCAAGTTTTGGGTAGAGCCAATAGGGCGAGCAAATTTCTGACTACTTGTACGTATACTGTGCTGTATAGGCCCTAAAATGTGTAAGTTAAATAAAAAAGGTTTCGTTTGACGTGGAGAACAGGTGCGATTGGCTTTCTTTATTAGTACTTTTTGGGTAGGGATGCCTTTGATTTACCAATTGTGAAAGGAAATATCGTTATGGGGAACTGTTTGAACTTTAATAAATTTCAACTCGTTTTTGGTGAGGAAAGTCGTGCTGTACCAACATCGAGACGAATGACAAGGGAATTGACTTTGCTACAATTTTTACTATCGATAGTTGTGTTATATCCTATTTAGAGATCAATTGACTAGAGGCAAAGATTTTTGCCAAATCATAAATTACATAAGAGGCTGAGTCGATTGCTGTTGGTGAATGGCACTGGCGTTGCGCATCCGGGCCACTTGTGAGGCCTGTTGCCCCACAATGGCGGCATTGTAGCCCATGTCGTGCACGTGGCCGACCACGTGACTTGTTGTGCTGTTGTGTCGTCTTGGCACGCGAACGTGCAGGATGCGACGACGATCCATGGGGTGGATGAGCTCGTCCGTGCGCTTCCACTCCCACTCCTCTTCGTCCTTCAAAAGAGGGAAAGGGAGGCAATGAAGAAAAGATCCGTAAAAATTAAATGATAATAGCAGAATCCTTTTATGAAATGTTTTTTCTTGTGACAAAAGTCTAGACATACGTACCTTTTCGGCCCTCTTTCTGTCGACATAGGATATGAGACACGAAACAGGCACCCAGACGAGGAGACTGACGAGCACGACTGCACCGACAATGTTGTCCTTAAGGAACTTGAGAACGCTGTTCAAGTTGAAGTCGTCTATGAAGTCCCAGATGCGCTCGACCACGTCCTGCATCGTTCTCTCACATTGACCCTGATTTACAGCAAGTGTCAAAACAACCCAATCACTAAGGCTTATTAAGTTCGAGCAAACCCTGTTGCAGAAACCCTGGTAGCAGGGCGTTCCGTCCGGTAGACGGTCAGCTCTTCCCTGGCCGTCAATAATGGGGAAGCAAGTCGAGTTGAGATTTCGTCGGCAACACCTAGGGAAGAACCGCAATTGATTATCATGTGAAAACATAAAAAAATCGCCCTCCTTTACTAAGCAATTGATTTGTTTGAAGACTGTGATGCTCGGCTAAGTCGCACCTCATGCAGGCGTCGTTCTCAGTGTCGCACATGCAGGACTGCAGCCCCTGCGTCTCGCAATAGGGCACACATTGACCGGCCCTGCATTCGCCCTTCTCCACACACTGTGTGCCGTCTGGCATGGCCTGACTGGCCGGACACTGAGCTTGAGTGCCAGTACACAAAGCCTCTTGTTCGCAAGTGGCAAAGTTGGCCGATCGACATTTGGCTCCAGCAGCCATGAATTGACAAGAGTGACAGCAAGGACTGTTCTTATCGGAGCATTTTGCCTTGGCTCTCAACTTGCAGTTCTCGTCGCAACAGGCATCTGTGTCCTCTGAGCCTAGCAGACCTGCATCGCACTCCTCATCACCTTCCACTCTGAGGTTGCCACAGAAGCTCTCCTCGGGCTCAGTGAAGCATCTCGACGACTTGGCCAACAAAACTTTGCGAATAAAACGCAAACTGCAAGGACTGAACTTCTTGTTATTGACGTCGTAACCCGAGACAGAATATGTGTACATGAGGTAGGAGCCACCCTGACTGGCTGAGGGGGAACACTCAGAGGAGTCGGGGTCATGCTCGCTGCCCCAGTTGTGGCCGAACTCGTGTGCCGTCACTAGGTCAGCTTCACGCGTTATCACTCTGGAACATTAATGCAAACACATTCATGAAAGAACCTCATCTATGATTCTAAGTAAAAAACACTAAATCTTACCGTTGGCCATAGTGATTCCTACTCGAGCTTAGTCCAGAGTTTAGATAAAGTGTATATCCGTTCTTGAAGTACTCTGGTGTGCAGATTCCACCCACACTGTTCCTACGAGGCGATCCGACATAGGCCAGACCTAGGATTCCTCCTTCAAACTTTATGTCGGTGAAGAGATGGGCTAGACAAAAGTCTTTGTGAGTGAATTCGCGACTGAACACCTCCAGCAAGTTGCGCACGTCCCACGAACTTCGCTCCATGTTATAATGCACTTCACCTACACCAAAAAACGTTATATACTTGCCAATCATTTGCAAAGAAATCATTCTGATGGCAAAATATTTGCAATATATTCCAACCGTCTCGAACAGGAGTGGGTTTGCGGTGCACGACAATCTTCTTGATAATAAATCCCATGCCCGAGAAGCCCTGGCCCCCACTGGAATCGCGCCACACAGTCTCCTCGTAGATCTTATGCACTCTGAGCAACCGAATCGAAATTAATCCATTTGGAACAATTGTCAATATTGTCGGCGTAAGTACCTGTCAATGAGACTGATGAGATAGTTAACGGTGGTTTTGGAGCTGCCACCGCCCATCTCATTGAAGAAGCGATAGTCGGCCACGAGCAAAAGCGGACAACGCGTCTGACGCAGATCCATGTACAGCTCGCCTAGAAAGCACGATACAATCTTATATTTTCTTAATTTCCCCACTGAAACTCTAGCTATCTCTAAATTTTCATTAAGACTTGATGCCATCAATACCGGTGGCCTGACGCTTTACAATTCGATCCTGCTGCTGTGTGAGGGGCAGCAAGAGGGGTTCTTCCCATTCTTCTTCTTCCTCGAGCTCTCGCCCCTCCTTGACAAAGTCGCAGACCGTGGGCGGCACGAAGCCGTGGTCGTCGGGTCGGGTCCAACTGGGCTCCACGTCGGACTCTCTGTAAACAATCATCTTTCTCGTGTCGTTGGAGGAGACGTGGCGCCACGCAGGCTCGATGTGATACACCTCCTCGGCCGTGGTCACCTTGGCCGTCAACACGCCATCCTTTTGAGTGCAACAATGGAGGATACATTAATGGGAAAGAGGATTGCATCCCAAAGAAACAAAAAAAGCAGGATTGCAAATGAAACCTCGAGGTGAGCCGTGGCACTGGATAGCGGGAGGCCCGAGACTCTGCCGTGATAAAAGGCGTCGGGGTCGACGTGCACGGGCAGTTCGTGGGCACGGCCTTGGTCGTCGTCCACCACCTCCACCGCCTACGAATAACACATTTGGGAAGGAAATGAGAGAGATGATTACTTAGAGAAGTACAGCTCCATTAATTGCCTTGAAGTTGTGGTGCAGCACGGAGTGCGAGGGCGACAGCATCAGCTGGAAGGAGCGGCCCAGCGCCTTGAAGCCCACCGAACGGATGCGATTGTACAAGTGGGGACTGCCAAAAATGCCCCAAAACCGATTATTAATTCATGCCAGTAAATCCGAGAGAAAAGTGTTGAAATGTTTGATGCCTGGTGGGGTCGACGCCGCGCTTGACCACCTCGTGCGAGAGCTCCGACCTGTCGAGCAGCTCGAAGTGGCGCAAGTGGCGCAGCTCAGACCCGCACGACGTCGACACCAACAACAACCACAACAACGTCGCCCTCATCATCGTCCACACAGAGTTTTATCGAAAAAGCCAATAATTTGTGATCTAGAACTTGGTTTGGATCAATTGTTGCAGTACGCCATGCTCTCCGTGTTCATCGAGATATTCAGGAATTGGTGAAAAATGAGTGGACGATCTGCGTTGGACAATGGGCTTTCTTCTCCACGTCAATAACGGAGCTAGAATTTAGAAAGTAATCATTATGTGGTGCAGTAGAGTACTGTATTGCCTTCTTTGTTGTGGTTTTTGAAGAAAAGTGGTTAGGGTTGATGCGGGCCCACTTCGAATCGGAGTCGGAGTTGAGCTTCCGGTTCAGCTCCGGAGTTGCATTTCAAACAAGCATATACGTAGGGCATGCGTTTGTAGTTGAGACTTTCCTTCTATCTTTCCAACAAATGCCTAAACCTCAAAAGTGTTATAA
>JAOXNJ010189031.1:0-10305 GCA_028566655.1 Metis holothuriae
CTACTACTACTACTACTACTACTACTACTACTACTACTACTACTGCTAGTACTACTACAGTTACTACTTCTACTATTAATGATATTGTTGTAGTACTAATGGATGTAGTAGTAGTAGCTATTTATGCTTCACTTTATTATTTAACATACATTTTTGCCTTTTTAAGTAAAAATTTGGGCTTTAAATAAAACACTTTATTTACTACCTTTATTCGTGCAAATTATCCTGGTTAATTTAATAAATACTTTTATTGATTTGAACAAAGTCATTTATTACTACTACTAAGTAAGTTAGTGGTGAGTTTGCCACCTGTTCGATTCGACTCACTCCAATCAAATTTGCTCACGTCCAACCAAATAAACTTTGTGCCACTTCTCTTTTTAGTCTACTTTTACCAAATGTCTATTGCTACTGCTAAAAGTCTACTGCTTCTACTAAATGCTAAAAGTCTACTAAGTAAAAGTAGACTCTTAATAGTGACGATGAGTAAAGGAAATTGTCTTCTTGTCTCTGGGATGCAGCTTGTTTGTTTCGTCCGAAATCTCTGACTTCACGCCTCGTTACACTCTGCACGTCCCTCCAATTAAGACTCACTGATTGATTGATTGATTGATTGATTGATTGGCCCTTTTTTGCACTAATCAACATTAATCAATATTTTTATTATTGATCATTCTACATATACTTACCTAGATAATTGCTTAAGTACTTTTTCTCTATTTGGTCTTTTTTCCACACTAACTCTAGTAAAATTCATTTTAAGTGAGCAGAAAGCACAAGAAAAAAAAGGAATGTAAGATTCACGCAGTGTTTGGTCAAGGCTGAAATCGGATTTTGACACCAATCAATCAATCAATCAATCAATCAATCATGTTCATTACAATTGACACACTTTTATGAATAACATGTAGTAGTGTTGTGCATGCATGATTGAACATGAAGAGCTAGGTTGTCCACGTGCTTTTTAACCAAGCCAAAATTCTAAAAGTATGTAGGTAAGAGTGCTACAAGTATTTCTTTTGTGCAAAAGAAGTGATAAAAATCTAGACAAAATGAGACACACACATTTTCAGACATTTTTACTCAAAATTCATGGAAATTTGTAATAAAATACATTATATATATGTAGTAGCAATAATGTTAAATGCTCTTATTATGAACATAGGTAAACTATGTGACAGCCAAAAATCCCTGTTAAATCAGTACTATTTACGAATATCTTACGAATCCTCTAGAGTTAAATCTCGTCTCTCTCTCTTTTTTTTGTTTGGCCAAATTTTTTTCATTCCATCCAGGGCAGTGGACAAAAGGAGCTAGCTTGCCAAGGATCCCAGCAAAATTTTAAGGAACGTGTGTGCTTCAGAGACAAAAAAAAGAGGCCAAAAAATAAGAATTCCTTAAGACTTGTTATAAGTACTAATATAGCTCTACTATACATACTATAGTATGTACAGTATTTACTATTATTATTATTTACTACATATTTACTGTAGTAATAGTTAAATTCTTGTCTGAAGGCTCGATTCCCTTGGCAAGCAGGCACGCAAGCACGCATTTAGGGGTCCAAACAGCGTTTTATACAGTACATATGTTCTGAAAATATGTACCTTAGTATAAAAGTACGTACGTAGGTTCTCCTAATATATATAGTAGTAGAAAAGCTTCTTATTTGAGTCATGTTTAAAAATACATTTTTGAGTTCATTTTTTAATCTTTTTTTGAGTTTTTTTCCATGTTTTTTCATTTTTTTCATTTTTTTGATTTTTTCCTTTCTTTCTTGAGTATGTATTTACTACTACTTTTATTATTACTTCTTCTCTTTCCCTATTATTAGGTATTCCTCTTTGGCAAGCTATTTTTTGCTCTAAAGTGGGCGTTTCTCTCTCTCTTCATCTCCTTTTTAGTCGGTTGTCACTCCCCGATTGAGCAGACACGCGTGCCACCTTGATCTCCGGACATTCGACACAATGGTCCTTGTGAAATGCATTCCTTGCACTCTTAATATGCATTAATGTAGTAAAAAGAAAAACATAGTTTACTAAATACAAAAGTACTACAATTTTGCTATATAAATTATGCTATATTATAAGGTTATTGTGGATATTTGAATTTTTTGTCATATTTAGTAAGTATACATAGCAAGTAAATGTTTTCGAGGGAATTTGGGTTTTAAAGTGGCTTTTCATTACGATAAATGGTATGAGAGATTTGGAGGAAATGCGTATGTCACGTGACCTTAGCCTGACGCATTTTTTTGCGTCACCACGTGCTTTTTTTGCGTCACTCGCATTTAAAGCTAACATTTAAACCGCATTTTATCCTACTTACGATTAGGTAGAAGTTTCTTTTTTTATGCTTGTTAAAAGCAAAATGTCTGAACATTTGTTGCTAGGAAGAAAGCTAGGTACATGGAAAAACAGAAATTTGGACACAATGACTAATATTGGTCACATAAACACATCTTCCCTATAAGTATGTATAACTAAGTACTAGGATAGTAGGCAGTAGGTAGTAATGATTTAAGGCAGTATGTAGTGAGAAGTCATTTTTTTCTTATCTGGGAAACAGATCTAGTACAAAACCAGAACAAAAAATGACTAAAATAAGAAGAAATAGTACATACCTAGTGTTAAAATTTGGCTCTGAAAAATGTGAGGTTCTGGACTCATTAGTAGAGTTTGAGCTGTACGTATTTACTAGTAACTTACAGTCATTTGAGAGTAGAAATCTTGGACTTGCATTAATGTTGGACTGTCCAAAAGTTCGAACTTGACGAATTGTGTCGAGGGTGACGAGGAATTTGCTAAACGAGACTGGGTCACATCGTTAGCTTGTGGGGAAAGAAACAAAGCAGGCTGTAGCAGTAAAACCACAATTCCTCATGAGAAGTCACAACAAATATATGTACTACTATTTCATTTTCTGACTACATTTTGTTAAAGTTGTAATACGACTACTACTACTTACCTACTGTTGCTACTACTACGACTACTTCTATTTCTACTACTACTATTAGGTACTGCTTCTTCTATGTACTTCTTTTCTATTACTACTACTTTTCCTTCTTTTACTACAACTATTACTATTTCTGTTCCTACTACTACTACTACTACTACTACTACTACTACTATTACTACTACTACTAATGGTTATCTACACAAGTCCTCTTGAAATGTCGATTTTCTCAGCAAATTTCTACAAGATCAAAATTTGCTCAATTTTTAGCAAGTTTTTTTTTTCTTCTAAATTCGGTTTAAGTCGTGATCGTTGACCTTGAACCCCTAGTAACAACACTCTCTCCCTTCTTCCTTTAATGGTAGTAGGTACCTACATAATCGAAGCCGTGGCTCCTTTGTGCCTTTGTGTCCCTCTCCCCTCTGAATTCAAACAGCCACTACAATACAATACACGTCTACTACTTCTACTACTTACTTACTTTACTACATTATTACTTGCTATGCATTACTACATTACTACGCTTCTACATTACTACTATACTTACCTACAGCAATGCTACTACTGCATTACTACTGCATTATTAGTACTACTTCATTACTACTGCATCACTACTACTACTGCTACCACTTGTACTCTACAATGCTACATTTTTACTACTTCATTGCTACTACATTACTACATTTCTACTACTGTACCACTACATTACTACTACATTGTAGTCATACTATTTAGTACACTTTTTTTTAAAGTAATTTTGAGTAAAGTGTTGTGCTATAACAGAAGTACTATTGTAGTATTGTGATGGTAGGAGTGGCCCGAAATCGTCCATCACTGCCTTCAGCCACTTTGAATGAACATTGTATGTACTTGACCGTATACTATGTATGCATCTTTTGTCGTGAAGAAGTATTTATAAAAAGGAGTGTAGTGTATATAATAGTAATAAATGGAAAAAAGAATAATATAAAAAGAATAAAGTAATAATAACAATAATACATAATAGTGATATAACGTAATAGTAAAAAAGTAATAATGAACTATGATGAAAAAAAGCAGTATTTAAAGAGAATAATAAACTTTTTCATGAGAAAAATCTAAAAATACTGAGAATTATGGCTGGTTCCATCCATTAATGTTCTATTAATGTTCTATTAAACCACCTTTATTCAATCTTGACACACATATAATGCATTAGTATTAAGTACATATTATGAGAATTATAGTAAAGAAGAGCTTCCAGAAATCTGTTATTGTCGGTCTCCTTTTTTGAGAGAGAGACCCAATTAGTAACAACTCTGTTCATTATTACTTGTTATATTAAAAACATGTAATGTAAAAAATGTCTTGTATTACATGTAATTTTCAAAAAATGACAATAATAATGTTTTTTTTTCAGTGGGTTTTATTCACTCTCTCATCTTTGCTTTAATCCCTGAGAATAAAGCAGCTAGGCACTTAGTACTTTTAGTCACTCCAAAGTGTTAGTAGTAGTACTTCAATTTACTTGTTATAGAGTGACTAAAAGGAGAATAAAGCTACTTAACTACTTAAGCTCTGTTGACAAGCAGAAGAGATGACAGACAATTTTTCTTCTTTTTTTTGAACTTGCATTAAAGTACTTACATAATATTAACACAGTGAAATATAGGGGAAAAAAGTAGTTATGGGTAGGAAAATAATTTCTTGTGGTTGATGTCACACATTGTTAATAAGTCTGTGAGTAATATTACATAATACCTATTTGAGAATTAAGTAATACTTGCTTTTAATAAAAATAATTTAAAAAAAATTTAAAAAATTTAAAAGAGTTTAACGTATTTTTTTTCGGCTGACAAAAAATATACGTTAAAGTGAGAATCGACTGTACATATGTATATTGAAATGTTTCTTGGATAGACGAAATATTGAAATTTTGGATCCATCTATTCCTAGCCTAAGGCAAAATTTGCCTATCCAAGTTTCAATCCAGTCCCGATTTATTAAAATTTTGTATGTACTTTCTACTATAGTATGTACATAATAAATGCAAATGAGCCAAATTTGCCCTTTTTTTCTGCTTGTTCATTGCTCCAGGAAGAGAATCGTCCTTGAAATTCAAAAAGAAGCAATGAATCAGCCAAAACATATAATGTGACGTTGAAAAAAGAAGCGATTTAAAATGTCTTAATTAAGCCAAAATTCGAGACAACTCTAAGAATTACAGGTCAGCAAATTCTGCCCAATATTGTGTTAAGAAAAAAAATCAGCTGAATCAATCAGTGAGTTTCCTGCAATCACTGCTAATGAGCACAACAAAATTCAGTGGAAAAAAAGGGAACAAAGACTTATTTACTTAATGTAGATTTTTGTAAATCTATTGTAGGAATTTTAAGTCAAGTTCTTTAAAATAAGAAATCAAAGAGTTGAGAATTTTGAAAATTTGCACATTTGCTATAGCAAAGCAATTGGAAAAATTGGTAGTTACCAGATTTTTTGCTTAATTACTACACTTGTTTTTTATTTATTTACATTTGTTTTATTTCTTTTTTTTTAATTGTTATTGAGCAGAATTGCAATATTTATTTATTTGTTAGAATTGCATTGAACAGCAGATGATTTGGTGGCTTGGGATCTCACGGTCGATTGGACAATTTCTGTCTCCACATTCCAATTAAGAGAGAAATACGCAACTTTACTCGAAAAGAATGTTTCTTATTACTTTGGCCTTGCTTGCTTCTTTCCTTGTTTGTTTGTGGCATGTTACTACATAAATCTTTCCTTTTTTCTTGCAAAGACCAAAAGATTTTCTCACCTGAATCTTTTGTACTGGTTAATCCTGTGCTGGAATCCGAGTCACATTCTATTAGTCGCATTATTCTCAACTTTTTGTTTACTTTCATGTAAGAATGTGAGTTTTTTTCTTCTTCTTGTTGCATGCAATGAATGCTTCTGATCCGCTTACTTACTTATCAAGCTCAATTGGCATGTGCCTTAATCCGAAAGAATCAAAATTGTTTGGGCCACGTGTGTCGTGCATGTGTCAAAGCACATAGTTGCTACAATAACAAAAAGTTTGCTGTTATGAGTGGCTTCAATACTTGTTTTTGAGAGGAGTGCGATTTTGGGGCGCTTTTCTGGCGCTTTTGGCGCGCAAATTTGGGCGCTTTTTAAGACACTTTCGCTGGTCACTCTGACTGAAGTTTTGGCCACGTGGACAACAACAAACCGGTTTTTTGCCGTGACGTCACGACTCTCATCAATTATTGCACATTTTCATTGCACTTAAACTCTTTCAGGAAAGAAGTGAAGCCGGAAGGTGATGACGATGTCGAAGTCGTCGGAGGAGACGTGGCAGCCGTCAAAGGTGTTGACGTGGCGCTTGATCAGCAACAAAAAGTTCTACTTGGTCAAGTACCAAAACAAAGGATTAACCAAGGCCAAGTGGATCTCTGGAGAAAACCTAGACGACAATCTTTACTTGTTGGTCTCCAATTTCGAATATGACCTTCATCATTTTGGCAAAAATCCCTCAATTTTGATTGGAGTCACCAAGAAAATTGATAATAAGTTGTTTTTTCTGGCCTTGTTCGGTGATTTGGAGGGAGACAAGGACGATTTGAAGGCTTCACTAGTGCCTGCTTGCGTTTGTAATCAGAAATGGCCGCAATTGGTCATCGATTATTACCAGTCTTTAATCAAATTTGAGAGAAAATGAAGGATTTGGGTGATAAAGAAGAATAGTGATTAAAAAGTTTTATTGACATTGGTCTTAATGTGAGTAATTATGAGTCATAATTTCTACACATAAAGTGTGACTATTGATTACATGTTGAATTTTTGAGAATTTTAAAGACTTCTTCGAACATTTCTTGTTGTTTTTTTGCTTTCAGTCAGAAATGTGCATAAAATTGCCAAAATTAGAATAAGTTCCACTAACGATCATTACTCTAGATCAAAACTTTTATTACTGAAGAATAATTGATTGTCATCAAACTGTCAAATTTTGAAACCTTACTCACTATACTGTAAACAAGAAGGTAACAAGATGAATAAATAAACAATGATTGAATCCATTTCCCAATCTTTTCATTGAATTCGAATTTATTTTTAGCATCTAATATTGATTTTTTTTTCTAAATTGACCTAAAATCCCAAAAGTTCAGTTGATTTTGAACCTAAAAATGCATTTGGAGTACAGAAGTGTTGTGCTCTCGATTGAATGGACTCATCGATAGCAATCGTGGGTGGCCATTAACAACACAATAGTCACCTACTAGTAGTACAACAAGTATGTACAACACTTTTCATTTACTGTACATAGGTAAGTTTTTACTTTACATCTATGTAATACTTGTTGTACTAAAATGTACTTGCTTTAGTGTTTGCTAAATATTTTGTTTACTAAAGAATGGATTTTTTGACCAAGTCAAGTAGTGCATTCTGACCCAGAAGATGGATGTGCAGCTAAACTGGTCACTTTTTGGGGGGGCTTTATAAGTATGTACTGTATGTAGTAGAAGACATGGCCAAATCTCAAAGGATGCACCAATTCCTTTTTATACTACTGCAATTGTGTACTTTTTCAGTAAATACAAAATGTACTAAAAACTACTTTATATATACTAGTATTGTTGTTAAATGTACTTTAAGTAGTGCAATTGTTGTTGTTGTTATGGAGTAAATAGCTAGTGCTATAGAAAGGAATGTTGGTTTGTGGGGCCACCCAAAAAAGAGATTACTACTGTAGTCTACTACTATAAAGTGCATAGATATTTACATATTTACCCCTAAAAAGCATCGATCCTTAGAGAAATGGACTTGAAGATTATGTTCGTATTCTAAATGTGGAAGTAGAAGTTGAAAAAGCAGTGGATTTTAGACATAGCACTTCATGAAAGTCTACACTTACTTACATTAGTTGGTCAAAGGATTTATAGCACGTGCTCCGTTCCTACTTATTTTGCATTGACTTCCGTCCTATGATGGAGCACGTGTTGCCACACCGAAAACGCACTTCAGAGACACGCATGTGTGAATATCTTATTAACTTTTAGTATTTGCTACTTCTCCGACTATTTGCTACTTCTACTGCTAAACTTCAATGACTTCTGACTACTAGTTGTTAGTAAACGGGTTACTTACTAGACGTAGAAGTCCATTTATTTCGGGGCTGGCTGAAACTCGACACTCGAACCCATTCCGACAAGAATACCGACACCTACACTACAAGTAGTAGTATGTAGTAGTAGCTAGTAGTAGTAGTAGTAGTAGTAGTAGTTAAATAGGAGTTGTAGTTAAGTAGTAGTAGTAGTAGCAGTGGTAGTAGTAGTAGTAAAAGTAGTAGTAGTAGTAGTAGTAGTTAAATGGGAGTAGTAGTAGTTAAGTAGTAGCAGTTGTAGTAGTAGTAGTATTAGTTAAGTAGTAAAAGTAGTAGTAGTAGTAGCAGTGATAGTAGTAGCTAGTAATAGAAGTAGTAGTAGTTAAATAGGACTTGTAGTTAAGTAGTAGCAGTGGTAGTAGTATGTAGTAGCAATAGCAGTAGTAGTAGTAGTAGTAGTTAAATAGGAGTAGTAGTTAAGTAGTAGTAGTAGTAGTAGTAGTAGAAATAGTAGCAATAGTAGTTGTAGAAGTAGTTAAGTAGTAGCAGTAGTAGTATTGAAAGTCTAGACCACCATCTGCGTAAGTGCCACTACAGCTCTTTTACAGTAGTAGACGAAAGCTTTGGTTAGTAGACGAATGTCGGAATTGGCGTAGACCTTCAAAAATAGACGTTTGACTGCTCAAAGTAATTGTAGTCGTAGAAGTGTGAGTAAGAGGAGTAGCAGTAGCAGTTGGAATGGATTCGTCTCAATGTCTTTGCTGTAGCACTTTATGGCTTTGCCGCAAATGAGAATTTCCTCATCACACACACTGTAAGTCTATTGGAACGACTTCAACGACTGCTACTAAGAATTCAATGCAAAAAATAAGGAGTAAGCAATAATTTTACTAATTAAATTATTTTACTACCTACTAAGCAATATATTGCTCAAAATTTGCCATTTTTACTCGAAAAAATATATAATTA
Organism: Metis holothuriae; assembly: GCA_028566655.1. Lineage (NCBI taxonomy): Eukaryota > Metazoa > Arthropoda > Copepoda > Harpacticoida > Metidae > Metis > Metis holothuriae. Next base: position 9,005 of record JAOXNJ010189031.1, read on the forward strand.
ATTACTCTTTTTTTTGGTATTTTTTAATAAATAATGTACATTTTGTATATTGATAGAGCAATATTATATTAGTAGTGTAGGTAGATTCTTTGTGGTCGGTCAAAAGTCATTTTGGTGGTCAAGGTCAACTGTACCAACGACATTTTTAAGTACTATGTATATAATGTATATGAAGGCACTTCTCTCTCTTATTCTCTTGATGGATTAATAATAATAGTTGCTTCCATAAAATGAATTTATCCATTTTTTGTGCCCTGAATCGAAATTATTTACTTACCTACTTTATTAATGCAGATAAGAGCTGCTGCTTTAGCACTTTTTTTATGACAATATCACATGAGCTTTATAACCGATTACTTTGATCTGACCGACATTCAAAAAACGGGGCCTACTTATTATTATTGTCACATTTTATTTAGGTTTTGACATTAGACTTCGGTTTGGGGTGATTCTAAATGGGGCTTTACAGGTGGTTGTAATGACTTGCTTTGAGGTAGCAGTAAAAAAAGGATGTAGTAGAAGTAGTCGTAGTAGTAGTAGCAGAAGTTGGCATAGTAGTAGTTGTTGTTGCAACGGTAATAGTATTAGGAGTTGTAGTAGTAGTAGTAATAATAATAGTAGAGGAATTGTAGACTAGTAGTAGTAGTAGTAGATAGTAGTTAGTAGTAGATATTAGTAGTAGTAGATAGATATTAGTAGTATGTAGTAGTAAGTAAGTAAATTTGGGTCTGATTTTTTGGGGTGGGGGGACTGGCACAAAATCCTTTTGCCAGCAATTATTATTATAGTTCCCCAAAATGAGTCTGATTTTGAGCACACTTTTTGTACATAATGTAGCACTACAAATGTAGTAATAGTAGTAGTAGTAATAGTAGTAATAGTAGTAATAGTAGTAGGTAGAAGGAGTAAATAAGGGTTGGTCAGTAGCACTAGTGGCCAATCACCAATTATGCTAATGACACCAACCACGTGTTCACATCCAGTGTACAATTACAGCTACACATTCATTATTGTGGTGTATTAGCAGACACCTTTTTTTGTAAAACATAAAAGTGATTTTGTTGTGATTAACTTATTATTTCTTCCTTTTTCATGTTTGCCACTCCTTTTTTTGTCTTACTTTTAGTAGTTGTTGTAGAAAGAGTAGAATTAATAATAGTATTAAAAGTAGTAGTAAAAAGTAGCAATAATATTAAAAGTAGTAGGAGTAGGAGTAGAAGAAGTAGCTAAAAAGAAGTAGTAGTAGTAGTTGTTGTTGTAGAAAGAGTAGTAGCAGTAATAATAGTATTAAAAGTAGTAGT
>JAOXNJ010189042.1:0-10303 GCA_028566655.1 Metis holothuriae
AGCTGGATGTTGGCGCCGCGGTGCTCGATCACGCCCGGGATGCAGGTCAGCGTGGTGAACTCGTAGGAGGCCTGCTCCGACGCCGTCTTGGTGACGGTGCTGAGCAGCGTGGACTTGCCCACACTGGGGAAGCCGATCATGGCCACGCGCGCGTCGCCCGACTTGAGCACGTCGAAGCCCTCGCCCTTCTCGCCCTTCTTGCCCGCAGGGTCCAACAGCTGCGCGCGGTACTTGGCCAACTTGGCCTTCAACGTGCCCAAGTGGTACTCCGTCGCTGCACATTCATCACAAACACATGATATTACTTTAATTAATGAAGTGATTACATAATAAGAAGGTAACAGATTAGAGTGACTTGCCCTTGTTCTTCTGCGTGCGCGCGATCTCCTTCTCGATCTCCGAGATCTTCTCCAGGATGCCCATGGTTCCCGACCTGATCGACACGTGGCACTACACCTTCAGGCTTTAGCTTCAAGTTACTGTACTAACTTTGTTTACATTTTGCTATAGTGCTCTTAGCTGCTGGTTTACTACGCAATACACTACACTATACTTCCAGCAGCTTACTGAACTCATTCATGTATGTATGTAAAGTTTTGTAGTTTTTTACACTGTTCCATTAAATTTGGTCACTTTCATAGTTGCCATACTTACTTGTTAATTATTCGATCTACTTTCCATCAAAGCATCGTTTGACAAGGCTCAGTACTTCCATTCATTCATTTCTTTTGAGTGTTTTCACCTACTAAAAAAGTGTTTACTTGCCCCTTTAATTAAGTACTTTTAATGTACCATTTTATTGTCTTTTTTTTGTATCTGTGACAAAAAAACTGCATGCACACGTTCAATGTGAATCAAGTGTTGCATGACTACGTGGACATGTAATGTGAGATGTACTGGATAGTGGTCGATTGGAGCTTATTGGGAGCCAAACCTTGTGATTTTGAATGCTCCACATCGGCTTTCCTACGAGTTGTCTCTCTGTATGTCGGTGTCGGATGACGCAAGCATGGCTAGGCCATAATTCAGTTCATTCGAACAGCTCCTTTTGCAACACTAAGACACACGTTGCTTGATTGATTGCATGATGGCATGAAGCTGAAGACACGATTGCTGCTCACCTCAGCCCTGGCCCTGCTTCTCCTGCTGCTCTTCGCTCTGCTCGCACTAATAGGGTCGTTGCTGCCGCCAGTCGAGGAGGCACAGGTTCAGGTGCACGGACTCATCCGGGGACGGCGACAGCAACAAGTCGAGCAACAACTTGAGCGACAACAACAATTACACAAATATGAGCACAATAATGAGATCATTATCAAGTATAAGAGTGTTAAATGCGAAGATGAGTTCGAGGATCTCGCTGCTCTCTTGAGCGAAGTCGAGGCCGACAATAAACGAAGATCCTGGGGCAAAATGATTGATAAGGTTCAATTTCAACATTTTAATAAACGATTTTGATTGATTGATTGATTGCAAAATGACTTATCAGATGAAATCGGTCCAAAGTTCCTCTGAGCCAAACCTGGGAACATTGATTGCTCAGCGTCGGCAGCAACTGGGGGCAGAGCTGAATGATACCGAAAAGGAGGAGAATATCAACGAAAATTCGTTGTTGTCGACTAACAAGTTGTTCCACCAATTCTACGCGGGCATCAGCGCCAAGGAGCTTTACTCGGAGTCGTCTGAGGAGACGATGGAGCAGCTGTTGACCTTCTTGGCCGAGACCAAGGTGGAGGGGCTGGAGCAGAAGGTGGGCGGCACGCAGTTCAAGCTCGTGCTCACCTTCCCCGACCAGACGCAGGCACTCTTCAAACCCATGCGATTCAACAGATCTCAGGTCCTTGTAAAATCGTAAAACATAGAATCAATTAAGAGCGTTAGGTTTAATTAAACTTTTTGTTAAATGTGCTGTTCCTGCTGGTGTAGGAGACATTGCCAAATCACTTCTACTTCACCGACTTCGAGCGCCACAACGCAGAGATCGCGGCCTTCCACTTGGACCGCATTCTAGGATTCAGAAGGTATAATTACATTTCCAATGTTTATAGCAAAAATTCTCTACTTTTTCATAGAATACAGAAATTTTGAAATAACTCACTATAGTATTCTACATATAAAAGTATTTGCTCTTTCTTGTCAGAGCTGTGCCAGTTGCGGGTCGCTTGTTCAACATCACCGCCGAGATTTACCCCCTGGCCGAGCAGGAGCTGCTACGCACCTTCTTCATCAGCCCCGCCGGCAACGTGTGCTTTCACGGTAATCAATCAACTTCTTGACAACATCATTTAAATCAAAACATCATAAAATTACATGTTCATTAATGGATCTTTTTCCAAATCGTGATTATAGGCAAATGCAGCTATTACTGCGACACCAGCCACGCCATTTGTGGAGCCCCAGACACTCTGGAAGCCAGTCTGGCCGCCTTTCTGCCTCCCAAAGCAATCAAAAATCCGTCTAAATCAATTATGAAATCTCCAAAACTATAAAAAAAATGAATATTTGTTGATTTTCCAAATCTTTTAGGCCTTGGCCCCCAGGAAGACCTGGCGTCATCCCTGGCGCCGCTCCTACCACAAGCGCCGTCGCGCGGCCTGGGAGTCGGACGCGTCCTACTGCGGCGTGGTGCAGGAGGTGCGGCCCTACAACGAGGGCAGGCGACTGCTCGACCTGATGGACATGGCCGTCTTCGATTTCCTCATGGGCAACATGGACCGACACCACTACGAGAGTTTTGCGCTCTTCGGCGACCGAGGATTCGCTCTGCACTTGGACCACGGCAGAGCATTCGGTCGGGCCCACCACGACGAACTTTCCATATTGGCTCCTCTAAAGCAGTGCTGTTTGATCAGAGCCAAGACACTGAGGTATCTGATAAATTTGCAAAAAGGCTCGGGGAAGGAAGAGTCTTTAGGGGACAAAATGAGGAGAAGTCTCAATAAGGACGTGTTGAACCCAGTGCTGTTGGATGCTCATCTGGAGGCCTTGGATAGACGACTCAATATTGTCTTACAGGTCAATTAAAGTAAATTATAAGGAAAATGTTCAAATTTCAGAAAAAAATCTACTTTTTGGGGTAAAATTTTGAACTTTTTTCATAAATTTAGAGTGTGAGGAATTGCGTGAAGAGTAAGGGACAGCATCAGCAAGTGGTGGTGGCAAGAGACGAGCTCTATGTCAGCAGTTCGGTTGCTATTGAGGACAACGAGTGGAGCTGAAACATCTTAGCACAAAATCTTCATAAATTTCACAAGTGCCTTAAGAAAATGTCTGTTATCTCTGTAGGTAAAGAGATAATATTGATTTGTATAAGTGATAAATTCACCGTTCATGAAGCACACTTTTGACTTTATTTTTCTATGCTCGTGCGATGTATACGAGTATACGTGTTTGAAGTGTTTGACAGCCAGATTGAATCAAGAGTGTTTACTGTTTTCTATCTCTCACGTCTTTTAAGTTGAAAGTCCATTGATAAAAAGTTGCTTTTCGTCACTTTGAACAAGCATAGATCGTGATTAAAGAATGTCACTAATACTGAGTGTTGGTTGTTAAACCTCCTCGCGGCGGAGCTGCATGAGCGTGTCCAGACTGTTGATGAAGAGGTCGAGCTGCGTGCCAACATCCACGGCCTTTTGTGAAATGCCCCTCTTGCTCAGCTAAAAGTTTAAATTGCACATTTACTTGTTGAAAAATTTAAAAAAATAATTGATATATCACTTAAGTTTCTGGCTTTTTTGGAAATGGGATGACAATCACAATGCAATAGAGGGCTCTTCGCAGATCAATGTTGAGTCGGAGTTGAGTTAATTCCTCCGTGACGGATTCTCGGTCGGCCTTGTCCTTGTGGATCAATGACTGGTATTGATTGATCACTTTTTCCAAGTCCTGTTGATCGCAGGTGAGTCTGGGCGCCTTCAGCAACGACAATTGAGGGCCGAATGCGTTGTAGCCAGTCAGAACGATTGCCACGGCCTCTAGACGATCGGCAAACGCGAGACTCGCAATGTTGGCGCTGTCAGGTCCAGTCACACTCGCCACCAACACGATTGCTTCGAATAACCAATGATATGCCTGATACAAATTTGGTAACATCAACTTTAAGAGCTACTAAAAACGTCCTTACTGGCAAGCACATAGATGAGGACAATGCTGAGAATGAGGCCGTTGTTCTTGGCCACTGTAGCCTCCACGTCGTTTATTGCCGGTGTCAGGGAATTGCGCAAGTCGTTCAAATTGCGATCAACTTCGAGTTTGGCTCTCGATAATCCTTCGCTCTCCTTGCAATCGGCCACTCTTATCACTAGGATTGATAGAGTAAAGAGCTGAGTAAGGAGTTGTCGAGTGGCGCAGCAGTGCATGATGACTGCCAGCAGGTATGGTCTTGTCTTCGATGGCCGACAATGATAAGACCCAGATTTGGTGACGGGCGAGACTGTCTCACTTCTTTACCACGAGATCTTTAGGTAGCTTTGTTTAAAAGTCCAGAGGAGTGAACAGATTCGGGGCCAATCATGCTCATTTTTGGACTGGATCCGCCATTTTGTGCATTGGCAGAATTCTGAAAGTTGCATCTAAGTCAAACTCTCTTTCTCAGGTGCAGCAGAAACTCCGGAAATGGCAAGATTGTCATGCTATTTAGACAGTGACAACAAATATCGATGTATTACGTATCAAAAAATGGAAATAACTAGTGGATGGGTCAGAATTTTTGCACAATTTCTATAATGCATTTCAATTTCGTTCCGAAAACCTCGCTGTACGACCACAAGAGCGGAATTTTCCAAAACAATGATTTGCATCACCTAGCGGTGTGATGTGATATCACTCGTGTTGTTCTAAAGGCATGATTACTCAGATCAATACAATTGATGAAGAAGCTGAAGAGGATTGTTCTTGAAATGTCCTTAAATGTCAATAAATCGATGCAGTATTTTAAAAAATTAAACATCAATGTCTAGAAACTTATGTTTAATGGTGGAAAGAACATGTCGATGTGTTTGAACAAGTCGTTGTAGTTGTCGAAGTTGTTGACGCCCTGCACCTTCTCCTCCTTGCTGACCACAATGTGCACGCGCTCGGGATCCACGCCGGCCTCCACGTACGCCATGGCGTCCTCGGCCCTGTTGCCGAACGCAGCCACCACATTACTGCCCTTCTCCTCGTTGAACATGGCCAACAGCTCTTTAAGTACTGGTGTCTTCAGGGTGTGTGGCCTGGCGACGCCCCTGATCAAGGACGCGGGCAAAGAGGAGGAGGGGGAGAGGAGGATTGGGCCCAGGGGCAAAGGTTGTTTGTGATCAAATAAATAGGATCGCGTGACATCAGCCAAATCTGAGGGTCTGACAGTCACATACACGGTATTATAGCCTCTATTATTGATTAGGGTGAGAAGTGCTGCCACGCCGGCATGATTGTGGCTCTGGTCGAGGAGCTGGGGCACCAGGAAGCCGGTGAGGTCGTCGCGGGTGATGGTGCCGTCCACGTCCGAGATGACCAACTTGGCCGTGTTCTCCAGCACGAAGATGGAGAAGGAGATGCGCACCTCCAACGCGGGAATCACATATAACCCTTTGTTAAGGCCATATTTTAGGCCATATTCAGACATTGATGAGGGATGCAGATTGCAATTAGGGACAGTAAAACAGCCTCTCCCATCTCCGTCTAATCTCATGTCATCCACGTGTCTGTCGTTGACGAAGATCTGCACCAACTTGTTCTCCCTGGAGTAGATGAGGGTGCGCCAACTGTCGAACTTGCCCACGTGCACCCTGAAGCTCGTGCTCTCCATCGAGTTCGTCTCGGGGTTCTTGACCACCACCACGTCGCTGGCCCCCGACAGGGCCGACGTCTTGGCCAACTTCAGCAAGGGCAATAACAGCAACATTGGCTGCAGGGATCTCATTTTTAAAGTTTTTTTTTTTTAACTTCAAATTGGGCAAAGTTCTAATAAAAGTGTGTTGTAAAACGCGTGAAAGAACAAAGTGGACTGATATTTCAGGCACTTGTATGGCTGCTCACACTCCGGAACGACAGGCCACACAATTGTCAGGCTTGGCCAACTTCCCTTCTAAGTATTGTTGTTTGAGTCATTCTTTTCTTTACTGAAATATTGAACTGTATTGTGCCCTATTGTCGCCATAACAGTTTCTGGGGCATTTTTAGTGACGACTTAACTACGGATAAGGCTAAATAGGCGCTTAAATTGCTGAAATGAGTCAATGACTTTTATGAGATGTTCTTGTTTGCTTCAAATTGAGTAAACGTGCCAAAACGTTCGTGCTGACTTCGTTTATGTGGAGCCATTGTAGATAAAGAGAAAAACAACTGGTAATAAAGACTGATCACTGTCCCAATTGACGAGGGATCCGCAATAGATGGCACTTGACTTTAACACAAACAAGGGTGAAAGAAGATACAATGAGATATTTGAAAATGCATTCATCCATCCACAGCACTCTTAGAAACCAACTGTGAAACAATGATGGGCAGATGATTTAAAGAAACTCAACTATAAAAGACGATTTAAAGTTGAGTAAATTACCAAATCAGAGACCAAATCTGAGAAAAATCTTTAATAACGGGATTTCCCTTGTAGGTAACTATTCAAGACTCATTTTTAACACATGGATTTGCAAGAGCTCTCTGCTTCTTTCGAGTGACCTCTTAAAAAGTGCTAAAATCCTTGAAAAAGAACATCAGAAACACATCCTCGCTCTATAAAGAGCAACTTTGAGATGCGTTTCGTCACAGTTAGCAACAGTCGAAAAGGACTCTCTAGTTGGAGAATTGAAGACGAACTGAGGGCAACCTTTTGCTTCACACACTTTTCAACTAGAAAAAAATGACAAAATTCAATTGGAAAGTAAACAAAAAAATTAAAAAAAGAGTAAACTATATATAAAAGGTACTAAAAAGTCGAATTCTAACTGCATGTATGAGGTCCATGTATCTCTATAGATCACCACTGATCTGCGACTGGTCGAAGTTGAGGTTGAGCTGATTATTCAGCGCCTGGACAAGCTCATTGGGCTGGGGCAATCGTCCTGACTCAAGTTTGGACCAGACGACTTTGTCGTCCAAGCTGATCTCGAAGGCGCCTGTTGATATCAACTGCGTCTCGATGGCGTTGGAGAGAAAGAAGATCATCATGCAAGCATACAACTTGTTCTCTGAAGCCCATTGCCAAAAGCGCAGAAATCGAGGTGATCCTTCCAGGAAAGACGCCAGATTGGCGCCAGACATCAGCAGGGCGATCAATACGAACTTCAACACCGCCTATTAAAACAAGAAACAATAAGACAAATTAAAACCGATATTAAGCAATACAAATGAAAAAAAGTATATTATAAAAAAACATTGTGTGTGCATTCATGCCGGTGCATGTCGGTATCTTGGGCTAATCATTGATGACACGCTGTCATAGAGGCACCACAAGGACCTGATTGCCAGCAAGGTAGCCCCTGAGGTCAGTGCTCTCAAAAGAACGCAAGGGTTGCTGGACCAAGCAACGAGGCTTCAAATTTATCATTGCCTAGTCATGTCCCATCTACAGTTTGCTCACATCATCTGGGGACTGGCCCATGACTACCTGTTGAAACCCCTTTGGGTCGCACAGAAAAAGGCCCTGCATCTTACTTTTGGACGGCCATACAACAGCCCCACTGGCCCACTATTTGCCTAACACCTGCTCCTCCCTTTTGACAAGGTCTTCACCCACCAAACTCTGACCTGGGTAGTCTACAAGCTCCTGGGTACCAGCCCACCCTTGGTGACAGTGCTGTTGTCTACGAGCGCTGAAGCACAGCAAGAAAATGACAAGGCACGGAGGAACACCAGGAGCCAAGCCCAGACCAGGGCTGGTACTGCAATGATCACTCCTTTTGCAGCATCTGATCAGCTAATACAACAGGCTCCCCTGACCATTGCACATGAATGGAATGACCACCAAAGCTCCAGGCTTTGGCAGGACCACAGCCAAAATGTCAACAAACTGAGGTGGTGCATTCGGACACGTCTGCCTCTGCTCTCAGAAGCAGATGACAACAAACCTTAATTGCCATCCACTATAACTGCAGCCTTACCGGATACCAACCACTTAGGAATTGCCTAGAAGCCCTCGGTTCTCCTCATCCAAAAACCAGATACTGAATACGTGATTGGTGTGCGGCTACATGCATGCAACATACATACATACCAAAAATTGAGCAATGTGAGCTTTGATAGGAAGGGGAGGGTAGTTTTGGCCCTGGATCTCCAGCTCGGGATACTTTTGATGCAGCAGCTGGGCATACTGCTCAAAAGCGTTACGGTAGCCGCAGGAAGAACTATTGAAAACAAAGTAATTGCATAAATAACGTAATCATCACACCAATAAGAAGGAAATGACAGAAATGGGACTTTAAAAACCAGAATTGAAAGGTGAGCATGGGTCTGTGGGCCTCGAACGCGAACTTGGGCTTGGGGATGGCCTTGGCCTTCGCGTTCAGCTCCGCGTCGTTGTCGGCGTCCACCACGCTGCCCTCCTTGTTGATCAACACATCCGAGGGGTTGAAGACGGCCAACAGGGCTAGAATGAGGCCCACGGCCAACAAGGTGGTCGGCGACCGCCACGAGAAGGCCGCACTGTTGTCGCTCTCGTCCGCCATGGCCGCGATCACATGCAGAAATGAGCTTCTTGTGCATCAGCTGACGCGACAGCTGACGACGGAGAACCTAGGCGTTACGTAACCGATGATTTTGAATTTTGGTGCGGGAAATTGGGAGGAGGAGGAAGAACACTCGCTCACAACTGGGAAAAAACTACAGATTTGGGTCACTACATACTCTTTCTACTAACTACATTTCCGGCCCAGGTGGAAAGGGAGGATTGCCACCTTTGGCGGCCCTCTCAGCCTCCAAAGCCAAGAGAAAAGTACCCAAAATGGATCCTTCCATAACCGAAATTGAAAAGCAAACAAGAAAAATCAACATTTTGTTTAAAAAAATGAATTTATAGCAATTGCCGCTAGTCTAGTCGACATTGCGGCCACCTCCGCCTTCAATCCTGGTGACGCTTGCCAGCTCGAACACGAAGACAGACGTCAGCTTTACTTGACTTTTGGTCCTGTTTTTGGCCTCCTTTTGCTTTTTGTCTAGACAATCCACTCTAATAGAGCGATTCAGCTAAAAATTTATTCAGGGGAAAATAAATAATTCTATTGTTAAAAGACTTTTCTCTTTTTTACCTTAAAAAGAAGAGCAAGTTTTTATAATAAAACTTAAAATTGATGACATAAAGCAATTGCCGCGACCCGGGATCGAACCGGGGACCTCTAGATCTTCAGTCTAGCGCTCTCCCAACTGAGCTATCACGGCTCACAGAAATAATCAACGATTTGTTAAAACTCCAAAATTGAAGTTTGACACTTAAAATGATTCTTTTGAGTTCTTACATGAATTTGAATTTATAAAAATCTGTTAATTATGGCAAAGACTTACAAATGACTCGACGTATTTCTTATTAGTTATTTCTGTGACAAAATGAGATAAAATATGCAGTAATAACTATATCAAATTTGGAAGCTTGAAGCTTGAAATATTTCTTCTTTATGTTTGTCGATCCAAGATAGCAAGCTTCAAACTTTTTCGATTAATGAATGGCGAGTTAGGCGACTCGACCCGAGCCTGAATGACTTCAATTATTGGCGCGATTCAACACCATTTGTTTACGTTTTCCCCTAGGTCGCGCGCCAAAACAAACGCGAGTAGCGGAGAGGAGCACAACGGTTCGGCAATTTTCGCACGCAATCCTTCGCAAGTCCAATCCTGCACTCTTTAAGACTCACCTCGACCTCTCTTAAGGGCCTACTACAGCATACATCGCGTTCATTTTTACCGCGGGTTGTTGGCTTGAAACAAGACCTCTGTACTCGGTCACACACTCCATTTTCAATTGCTCTTTACTTCTTGTCTCATTTCATCCGCATGTTCTTTTTCTGTAGTTTTCATTTCTGTAGTTCTATGTGCTCGTTTTCCTCATGTTGACGTGGTTGTCCCTCAGGTCGGCGATGCTCTTTGGCGATGGCTGTGGCCAGCGCCCCTTCCTGGTGTCCGTGGAGGGGAACATTGGCAGCGGCAAGTCGACGCTGCTCAAGTTCTTGCACGACAACTTCGAGGAGCAGGTGCACACCTGCCCGGAGCCGGTGGACAAGTGGCGCGACTGCGACGGCAGCAATCTCCTGGACATGTTGTACTCCAACCCCAGGCGCTGGTCCTTCCAGTTCCAGAGCTACGTGCAGCTGACGCGACTGCAGATCCTCATGGAGCC
>JAOXNJ010189053.1:0-10302 GCA_028566655.1 Metis holothuriae
TCTCTGTATTTACCAGCTGCTCTCCTTATAGATTCCAACTACTACGACTACAGTGGCTAATGATGGAGGTAAAGTATGTTGTGAGTGACGTGGTCCTCATTAGACCGCAGCCAGAGTCGTTCCGGCCGCAATCCAATTGCTGGCAGCGTCCACCAGATGGGTCTGATCCACCTCGAAGTGGAGGAACATTTCCTGCATGAATAGATAAGTCTTCCTCATTCAATCGTGGGTCTGATCAAAGGGCCTTTTGTGGGGTCAAGGCTGGAGCTCAGTCTGATTTGGACTCACATAGGCTCTAATAACATACTTACTACAAGATGAGTAGTTACAAGAGGACTTCATAAGTGATTCTCTTTCATAGTGTTCTTCCTAGGTACGTATTAGAACTGCTTTCTTCCTTTAGTAAAGATCTCAATTGCTTCTCTTTTGCGGTTGCCCAGAGTTCCTGCCAACTTCTTACATTAGTCAGTTTTGAACTACTGCTTAATGATTGCTGCTTCCAGCTAGATGGTTCAAATTGTTTTAGTAGAGTTTGCCTGGATTCCTCCAACTTTTGGGGGTTCGTTATTGTGTTCATTGAGTCGGAATGCGTGTCTGGATTCGGTGAGTTGGAGTTGTTCCCACAGATCGTCCTCATATGGCATTGGTATTCAGCTGGAGTCGAATGCCAGCTGATCAAGCTTCGGGATGGATGGGACCACCAGTGAGTCTCCGTGGTTAATTCGGAATGGCCACAAGGCCCTCAAGTGGCCTCAATGGCGCTCCCAAAGGCCATTACAAACACAGCACTACTACATATACACTGTATTAACCAAGAGACAACAATAAAGGCACAGTAAGTAAGAAGTGGCTGGCTCTCAATGGCCCCAGGACAAAGAGGCTTGCGCCCAGTCAGCTGTTATTGAGACAAACAGACAGTCCAATTGTTTGCTCTTTCTTCGCTCTACTGTTCCTCCTCTCCACACATAGATAAAGTGCTTTTATAATGGAGGGACCGCTAATAAAGGAAGGGATGAGGTGCCTACTTGCCTTGTCTTGTTTCTAGACATGTTGTAGCTCAAAGCACGTACTTAATGGGTCTTGGAAACAGTCCAATTCTATTGGCCACTAATGTGAAGAAGGGCTCTCTCGTTCTTATTGGTTGGAAGTGGCAATTTCGACTTTGCCATTCTCTCTGTACACATTACTGCATTCTTCTCGGTCTGCTTGTGAGTGACAGCTACATACGTTTGTTGTGTGTCCCCAGGGATTCGAGAGAGTGTGTAGGGCCTGGAAAGCCAATCTCCAGACCGAGATGCGTCTCTGCCACCAACAAACAATGTCCATTTTCTCCTACAAACGCACACATTCACACCTAAACACATTGCATGAGGACTTCGTTGTCTTCTTCAGCAGGCATTGTTACTTATTCATACCAAAATACTTTATTTTATTATTGATTGATTGAAAAAACGAACAGAATTCTTTATTTGAAGTACGTTGTACTGATGAGGCGTCCCTAATTGTCTCTCTTCTCTCCTCTAAGTGGCTCTTTTTAAGGGTGTTTTTTTTCGAAGTGGAGAAAGGATTTTCTCTCGCCCTTTTTGCCGCCTTTTCATTAATCCTCATTGTTTGAGCAAGAAGTCTCTTAAGTGAGATAGTCTCTTTAGTCGCTCTATTTGCTGCCAGTGAGTCGTAGGGGATTAATGGACGAGTTCGTTCATCCGTCTTGAGCCCCTCCCGTCTCTCTTTCTTCTTCTTTTTTCACTCTTTTGCAATGCACACTAGACAATGATGGTAATCTTCGACGTCTCTTTTCCGAGGCCAGTGACACGCACAACACTTTCTTATCTCCTTCCCGCTTCTTTTTCTGGCCTTAGTCAACCGAAAAAGACACTTGAAAGTCCCTACATTAACAACTATGTACTGACATCCGGCCACTGCACCATAATTGCCCACTAAATGAACATTTTGTATGTACTATATTAGAAAAGAAGTAAGTAATAAGTGGATCCAGATGTGTCTTCCTTCTCGATGTTTGTTTGTTTATTTGTTTGGGATGCTTAATCGTCGATTGCTGCTGGCTGTCTCTTCCAGGATGGATCGACACTTTATGTGTACAATCAGCTGTAGTGTCAACAAACACAATGTAAGTGACAGAGCTGCTCTGGCAATCTCAATGGGGGCTCTGTGTCAACCAGAGCTCCTCTATTGACGTTTTTCTGTCCTCTTAGGGCCTTGAGCAAACTCTTAGTTTATTGTGCCGGATTATGGAGTCAAAGTGGGAAGATTGGGGAGCAGAGTGTGACATGACGAGATCTTGGCCCCGATGTCGCGAGCCACGTGACAAATGACTTGTGAGTGAGCCAATACACTATTTCGTAGTATGAGGCGCGTTGCTTTCTCTTTCTGGGCCAAAAGGAAAGCTGCAGCCTCTGTGATGCTGCCAAACACAATGCTTCTCCAAAGGCCTCGAGTAATGGGGAGTGAGCAGCTGACAGCTGCCAAACTGACACCAGAGAAGCCTCCCTTCCCTTGACTTGCTGCCTCAATGCCCCAAAGAGAAAGCGAGGAACATTACTTCAACAACACTTTGTTATTGCCATTGACTACTTATCTTTCATCATACTTTACACATAAACTCACTGGCTACTTAGCTTTCTTAACTGTCTTTTACTATGAAGTACAGTAGGTAAGTGTATTACAGATACTACAGTACATATTTGAACGAGTATTCTAAATAGGTCTTTGGAAACTGCAATGAGCTCTTGCTGTTGACAAGGTATTGCTTTAATTTTTATCATTGCATTTCTTTATTCTTTTGGATTTCTTAACTATTCATTGATTTTTTAATTGTTTTAAGGTAATTTTTTTGTCATTAATTCATTTTTTGGCCTTTTTTCAGGGCTGTGTTCACAGGAGGAGGAGCGCCTGGTCCGCGACCTCTTCCGCGGCTACAACAAGCTCATTCGGCCCGTGAAGAACATGACCGAGACGGTCGAGGTGGCCTTCGGGCTGGCTTTCATTCAACTCATCAATGTGGTCAGTACACAAAAAATGTTCCTGAGAAGCAATATTCAAGACTTTATTACTGACCTTTTCCTGTAAGGGAAGTTCAGTAACTAGAAGTAGTGGCAACAATGTTTGGTTCCGGCCAGTTTTAGGGCCTTTTTTTATGTGTGCCAGAGTGAGTGTCGCATTGGCGTTTTTCGAAATGCTCCCTTGGGAGTCGCAAAGGCATTCCTTCCTTTCTTTTATTGCCCACTACAGCCAATGCAGAAGAGCCATTGGGGAGGCCAGAAGCATGCCCAGAAGTCAATACGACACTCTAATGCATTCCAACCTTGCCTCCAAAACCTTTATATCCCTTTTTTATTTGATTTTTATATAATAAATCAATAAATACGTGTGTAATTGAATGTAAACTGCAATAATGATACTCTTGCAATTGTTGTTGTGGAATTTTGGGGTTGGCATTTTGATTTTCATCCCGTCTTTTGTTGTGCTTTTCTTCCTCAGAACGAGAAGAACCAGATCATGAAGTCGAACGTATGGTTACGACTGGTGAGAGCAACGAAAAAAAAACTTTTAATAAAAAATGATTTTTCAAATGCAAAATTTTCAAAAAAATCAATGATTTTCCCAAAAATTTTAATAGGTGTGGAACGACTATCAGCTGCAGTGGGACGAGTCTGATTACGGCGGCATTCAGGTGCTGCGACTCCCGCCCGACAAGGTTTGGAAGCCCGACATTGTCCTCTTCAACAAGTGAGCGAGAAAATTCAATAAACATTAAAAGTTGTTTTTTCGAAAATAAAAAACAAATTAAAATTTGCTCTTTTTTTGGAAAAATAAGTGTTTTGTTCATTGTTTGCAGTGCGGACGGCAATTACGAGGTTCGTTACAAGTCCAACGTGCTGATCTACCCCGACGGAGAGATTCTCTGGATCCCGCCCGCTATTTACCAGGTAATAAAACTTATAAACAACCCAATTCCTCTTAATAGCACCCGTGTCGTTGTTTGGCCCACTTGAACACCTGTGTCAGAGGTGTTTAGAGCAAGTGTTGTACTTTCTACTTAATGTGCTCCAAAAAAGGAAGATGATGTTGTAAAAGATGTGTTTTAGTGACTTTCCAGGGCAGCTGGAGGGAAAAGGAGGTGGAAAGTGGGTTAGCTTAATGGGAACAGACTTGCCAGACAAACTTGTGCCCTCTCTGTGTACCCTATTATCAGTTTACGTATTTAGGGTCCCAAATGGGTTAGGGCCCCATGCTTTTGCCAGAGCAATGCATGTTGTTTGCAAGAAGTTTGTTTGTTGAGTGAAAAGGCGAGCAAGTTTGGCAACAGCATCTTCTGTTTCTTGGCAATTCATTAATCACGGCGCCAGCCACTCGCACCAACAACTTTGCACCATATCAACAATACACAACGCTCATTCTCTCTATACAATAACATGAAGTATACCTACAAGGATTTGTGTGGCCTTTCTGCTTTACATTCTAAATGAAGTGCTTAATATAGTACCTACAAATTTTCTCTTAAATTTGCCCCAAATTTCTCTCTATATTTGTACCTACTTCTGTGCACCCATTTCATGAGCAGATTCAATATTGAGCGAGGAAAATGTAAATATCAGTGCAGTGAGTTGGGTCCAAGTTGTTGAAACTGTTGCCGCAGTGCCTTCCATAACGGGAGCAGCCAATTTATTACATATGTACTTGCACTCCGCCTTATTATTGCTACCTATAATAGTAAGTGCAATCACCCTACATCTAGTAAAAGACGAAAAAGGAGGAAAAGCAAGACTAATTTGTGTCCTTGAACCAAAATTTGGGCTTCAAGTCCTAAAAAAGACTCTTTTAGTTGCACATTTTGCAATAATATCACAAAGCATGTGTAGTGACTAGTGAGCTTTGAAGGTGCTAATATTGCAATTTTTAGCACTTTTCCTGGAACTGACAATGGGTCGGTTGCGGCTCGATCAATCATCAAATTGGCCAGCCCAAAATGGGGGAAGTCTTATGGGCCCCAGAAATGGGAGCCAAGGCAGGCTTCTCCCAAGAGCCTCTCCGCTTTTTCTCGCCATATACCTACTACCTTGGTCAAAGTGGACTCAAAGTGGATTTTTGCCCAAGGATTTTCGTCCAAACCAAAAATGGGCAGTTAGAAAAAAAGAGAAGAAAGCCAAATGTTTTGGGTCATTTTGCTTTGGGTCAAAATCCATGCTTGTTTTTTTTGCCTCTTGTTTGCTTGGCTCCTTTTTTTGCCCTGGGCAGTTCCGCCTCCCTCGCTCATCTTTCTCGACAGAATTGTGCTCACTTTCCTTCTTTTGCCTCGAATCAAATAATGCTTTTGCCAAAAAGCAGCAATAAGTCGAGCTGTCACTCCTCACTTCTCTGCTACACAAACTAGCACTTTTACTTAACACTTTTACTAAATACTTTTACTAAATACATCTTTACTTGCATTTGCATTACGGTATTGCTTTCCTAAGAGTTTGCTGTATGTAAAAGCACTTTAGAGCCGAAACTAGGTACATCCTATGTACTTGTTATTAGTATAAAGCAGTTATGTATTTAAGTACCTACGTAGTTGTATAAAGAGATTTGTGGTATTAAATGGAGTGGGTCTGACAGGTGGGTCGCTTTACTTGGGATCGATTGGGCTCCCTCTCTCTGATCCACATATCTATCTTAATGGTAGCATTGTAGCAAGGTTACACAAGATGTTTACTTACAAGGACATTTACATCATGATGCTGTATTGAGGTGCATCTGTTTATCTTATGCAGAATAATGTTGTGTACACAATTCGATGCGGCTGTGCACGAAGGCAATCACATGGGTGCACAAAGGTCGGCTGTATTGGGCCTCATCCACAATTGGGCAGGCAAAAGTGCTTTCTAGCTACAACAACAATAACATCTCCCACTACACATTTAGGTATACAACAAGACAGAACATAGACTGTACAGAAAAATGTACATGCAATTATGAATGTGGGGGCTCCAAGTTGGCCCTTTTTTGTGTGCGTGTCCGATGCAAATCGCTCTTGTAGGTACTTACCTATGTAGTATCTTATGTAAGCTTACTTATGCATAGTGGCTAGGAGGAAAAGTTGGCTGAAAAAATTGCCATTAATATCCCTGTTTTTCCCCCTAATACGACTCGTATATTATGCGTCTTTTTTAGAGCGTTGCTGTTATGAGGGCCCCTTTATGCTGGGCCTCATTCTTGGAGGAACGCTTTTTTTATTGCCTTTTATTCATTCGGACACTTCCAAGGACTCGCTTTCATCCGATCGGCCTCGATCCACAGAGGATCGATGACGATCGCCGGAATCAGATCCACCTTCTCTTATCTCTTATATTACGAGGATCCATTGAGGTGCGAATAATGCGAAGAAATCGTATTTTTTACTGACTTCTCCTAAAAAAGGGTCTTTGTTTGGGTGGAAAGCCATTAATAGAATCTTTTGAGGGCGACTAATGGTATGGAGTCCTTCCTCGTTGGATGCCGAGGGTCTTGATGGTTGGTAAATAGACTTTGGAGTTGCAAGCTTTCTCCCAGCTCGTCTTTGTCATCGCTGCCAGCCAGCAAAGTTTTTGCACTCCAAACTTGCCCACACCAAGGCAGCTCAAGGCACCCTTTATTAAATTGGCCCACTGTAGGACCGATGCACCAAGCCCTTTCTAACAAGTATAAGAAATATATATGTACAAGTATTTATTAAGGTTCCTCTACATAAAGCCCTTATTTCCTACTCTTCTTCAGTGCAAAAGTTGGTGTTGAGAGTCTCTGGCTGAGTCTGCTTAACACTCCAAGCATCCAGCTGGCGTCGATGAGGGATTGGTCAAGCTAAAGAGTGATTGATTGCCTCCTTTGTAGATACTTCCTTCTCTTATAGACCCAACTTTTTCACTGCTTCCTCACTATAGGTACCTCTGAAGCCACTTTATTGTACCTACAAAAGTGATACGAGCTTATGAGGGATGAGCACCAGTCAGCTGCTTCTGGACTTCCAAAGAGAACCAACCTTTGCCTGATTACCTTCTGTCCTTGAGAGTCTGCACTGAAAATGTGGGGTTCTAAAGGACGTACTTTCCAACATGGATTTGGATGTGGTTCATTTGAGTTGTGCTCGCCTCCTCGTGTCTTTGATCTCCAGGGAGCGAATGAGAGCTGCGAGTCCTAAGGCGCCAGCCATCTCCAGCCAAAACCCAAGAGACGCTGGGGTGCGAACACAACTATTTATAGCTCCTTTTCGCCCACATCTCTATAGGTACATAGTATCCATTTGCTTTACTTAGGCATAAATGTACCAAAAGCAAATCCAAAGGTAGGAAGACAGGGCACTTAGAACTGCGTCTTCTCGGAAAAGGTACGAAATACTTCTGCTTTTGAAGAACTTGCTATTAATGTAAGTAGAATGTTAACAGTAGTCATATAGAGAGAAGACTTTTAGCTACGTTTTTCGGTGAATAAGGAAGTGTTCGATTGTAAAAAGACGAAAAAATGGGCTTTGGGTCGATCCAGTGAAGGATGGAGAAGCCAAAGTTGAGACTCTCCAAAGTGGGTCTCATGTCCAACTTTGCACTCACATAAACTTCTATTAATACGAGGTCAACATAACATAAGTACTTATAAAACTGGCATTTTTTCTTGTTTCTAGAGCGCAAATCAAGTTGATTGATTGATTGATTGGTCCTAGGAACACCCTCAAAGTTGGTCATTGCAGGTTGTCTTTAAATGTTGCACCAGTGATGATGGTGCTTTAAGATGGCAAAGGTGCATCGAAGTTTGACTTTGAGAAGGAAGAAGAAGTGCTTTCTCGTCTTGGATTGGGAGTGCTTCTCCGCGAAAGCAATGGTCCGCAGTCCGAATTTGCATAATAGAGCGACCCTGCCACCCTCCACAAAGCAGTAAATAGGGCTGTCCAAAAAGAGCTGTAGTAGTAGGTGATGACGTGGCACTCATTGCATGGGAAGTCAAATTATACGTAAAATCCCTACATATCCCATAAAAAAAGACACTTGAACACGAAAAACATAGGGAAAAAAGGGACTCATTTCAGTCTCAGGAACTGCTGCACACTAGTTTCGTTTAGCTGAAGGTCTACTAGGTATTGGAATCTGCCTTGCATAATGCTGCGTAGACACCACCTTGTTCGTATGCATGGGCGAATGCCCTGCATGCATGCATGAGACAAGATGGCAATGGGATTAGGATCCTCTGCTGCAACAGTCCAGAAAACACAACACTGGCCCAATACGTAAAACATATGTAGATGAAAAAGGCACTTTTTTTTACTATACTTTGTTAAACAAACTACTACACCAATAATTGTCTTGTGTACTGACCAAATAAGAGGTCGTTGTGTGGGCAATGCACAAAAGAGATATCTTTGTAGGCACAGCATTCTTAGAGCTTCTTGCCTCTGCTAACTTCTTATATGAAAGCAATATTAGGTAATACTTTCTCAAAGTAATGCTTGTAATAAAATGTTAACTATTTGTGGGGCTTCTTGTACAGCTGTGCTTTGAGTTTTGTTTGTCTGTTATCTAAAGCACTGCAGTGGTGTGTCTGCAAGAAAGAGGGGGTTCTCAAGTTCCTTGGGAAGGTTTTCCCTCTAATTGCGAATGCTTGCAAAAAGGGCTTTGCAAACAAGCCAGGGCTCGTGTTTGCCTTACAAAGGACCTTCTTTCTCTGCCCCAAAATGTGCTTAAGCGATGCACTTTCCCGGCCCCCAAAAAGAGCATTAATGCCACCCCTACAATATCTCTTAGGCGATTCTCTCTCTTTTTAAGGCATTTTCCAAGCCAATTCGGCCTGACTTTCTCTTTTTGGGGGCTTTACATATTTGCCGCAAAATTTACTGGGCGTCGTAACGACGACGTAAATATCCGGTGCATCATGCACCAACCATGTACATACACAGTCGATGAAGTGGCTCAAGGCCAAATGAAAGGGGAGCAAGCAAATGCATAGACTTAAAAAAAAGCGCCTTTTTCTACGGACTTTTTTCTCTTTTTATTACAACCATTCATTTATGTGAATAATGACCATATATGGTGAGCCATTCGTTTTCGGCAGATCCCTCGTCCCAAGTAATCCGAGCTGGATTGTAGGCCGAAAAAAAAAAGCGCACATTCTCCTCAACCATTAGGGCCCAAGGAACCTTTTTTTGTACTTAAACTATACAAAATGGTAGAGGGAAATGTGTCTTTTTAGTAGTATATGTTATTTGTTGGTGCCTAAAGTGGCCGGCGACAGTTCCCGCGGGACCGCTTGGCCCGAATCACGACGACAACGAGGACGAGGAGGACGCACTGGACCGCGAAGACCTCTCTCATCCTCAAAGCGACTTACCTATCTGTTCTTCTTACAGCCACTTGTCCTAAAAAAGCCCTTTTTGGGGTCATTCGCTATTGAGGGGACAGTCAAAGTAGTACTATACAGTAAAGAAAGTGCATCTGTTGAGAGGAGTGCAAATGTTGATGAGTTGTGTTGTTGCAGAGCTCTTGCCACATCGACGTGGAGTACTTCCCGTTCGACGAGCAGCACTGCAGCATGAAGTTCGGCTCGTGGACGTTCACGGGCGACCAGGTGTCGCTGGCGCTGTACAACGACAAGCAGCACGTGGACTTGAGCGACTACTGGAAGAGCGGCACCTGGGACATCATGGACGTGCCGGCGCAGCTGAACGTGTACAAGGGCGACGGGCTGGTGCCCACGGAGACGGACATCACGTTCACGGTGACCATCCGACGCAAGACGCTGTTCTACACGGTCAACTTGATATTGCCGACGGTGCTGATCTCCTTCCTCTGCGTCCTCGTCTTCTACCTGCCCGCCGAGGCCGGCGAGAAAGTCACGTTGGGCATCAGCATCCTGCTCTCGCTCGTCGTCTTCCTGTTGCTCGTCTCCAAGATCTTGCCGCCGACCTCCCTCGTGCTGCCGCTCATCGCCAAATACCTCCTCTTCACCTTCATTATGAACACCTTCAGCATCCTCGTCACCGTCGTCATCATCAACTGGAACTTCAGGGGGCCCAGGACGCACTACATGCCTAACTGGATCCGTGTACTCTTCCTAAAGTATCTGCCAGTCTTCCTCTTCATGCGCAGGCCCAAGAAAACCAGGCGAGCCATATTTACCGCTTTAATAAGTACCATCTCTTCATAATGAATCCATAATCATGTTGTTGTTCAGGTTGCGGTGGATGATGGAGATGCCGTCGTCGTCGTCGCGGTCGACGGGCCCGCCGCCGCCGCCGCCGCCGCCGGCGCACGCGGCGCCCGACGACGACGGGCTGCTGCTGCC
>JAOXNJ010189064.1:0-10302 GCA_028566655.1 Metis holothuriae
AATGATGTTTCCGCCTTTGTAGGTGCTGAGTTTACAGTAGAAGTAAGCTCAGATCTTAGAGATCCTAATGGCAATACCATTTGTACACCGTTAACCTCATCAGCTACTCTAAGTCAAGGTGGTATTAATGGCACATTGGCTATAGCACCTCTAGGAAGTTCGGAAGTCGTAGTTTGTGATGGAAATTCACTTAACCTATCTATCGACGAGTCTAACGGGCCAATTACAGATACTTCAGGCAATCCTATAACTAACTTTATCTGGCAATCTTCTGATTTAGTAGATTTTGATGACCCCGCAGCGGATGTGTCTACAGTTGGCTCTGGTTTTAGTTTAAATATCAATAATATTAGAACTGATAATAATGGTTTATATTATAGAGTATTAGCTAGTGCAGGGCCCTGTACTAATATTGCTTCTTCACCTGTACAATTAGTAGTCGATGGCCCAATAGTAATTACAAACGAGCTACAGCAAGTAACTATTTGTGATGATGGCGACTCAGGAACCAATGAGACCTTTAATTATTCAGTGACCGCAACTGCAGGACTAAACGGTAGCATACCAACTTTTGAATGGTTCTATGGCACGACATTGATTAATAATGGAGATACACTGAGTAATGTTACTTTTTCTATTACTGTAAACCCAGACCCAAGTATTGCAGCAGCAGGTACTGAGATTACTTCCTCTTTAACCTTAACAGGTAGTATAGATTCAGCTACTTTTGATAATCTAAATTTCATTGCAGAAGTTAGTACACAGTTAGCTAATGGAGACGCAGGTACATGCGCTACATTAGCTTCATCTACAATACTAGATGTTGATGGACCAGTGTCTAACTTACAAGTAGAGAGTCAAAACCAGACTGCTGAAACCAATACAGATGGAGAATCTCAAATATCTGTATGTGCAGGAGATGTCGTAGTGCTAGCGGCATCTGTAGATAATACAGAAGCGATTACTTATTTATGGGAAACCTCTGATATATTTGATTTTGAAGACCCAACAGCTGATGTCAATATTGTTCAAAGCGGTCCTGTGTATACCTTTGATGCTACACCTGGCTCAGCAGACTTGTACTATCGTGTTCGTGCGTCTATTACATCAACCTGTTTTGTGGTTTCAGAGCCTATAAAAGTGGTTGTCGATGGATCTCTAGCGATATTAAACCCAATAGATAATGTTACTATTTGTGATACTCAAGATGTAGATTTCAATGTTGAAGCAAGTTCTACAAATGGTAATTTAGTGTTTAGATGGTTTGAAATAGATAATTCTGGCAATGAAACAGAGATAACAACCTCAGGGGCTTCTTATATTATAACACCAGTGTCTGCAACAGAATCAAGATTAACAATTCAAAATGCTGATGTAAGCTATAATGGCTATGAATATCGTGTGGAAGTCTCAACAGACATTACTGATCCAAGTGGTAATACTATATGTACACCAATATCTTCAACAGCAAGCTTAACTTTAGGAGGCTTAAATGGCACACTTGCTATTACACCACAAGATAGTAACCAACAAATTGTGGTTTGTGAAGGAAATACCTTAAATCTATCTGTAGATGAGTCAGGTGGGGCTATTACCGATAATTCTGGTAACCCTGTAACCAGTTTTATATGGCAATCATCAGATTTAGAAGATTTTGATGATCCCGCAGCAAATGTCTCTACAGTAGGTTCTGGATTTAGCCTTAGTATTAATAATATTAGCGACACTTCAGATGGTTTGTATTACCGAGTATTAGCTAATGCGAGCCCTTGTACTAATATTCCTTCATTACCAGTTCAATTGGTTGTCGATGGGCCTATTGAAATCATAGAGCCTTTAATTGATGAAAACATCTGTGATCAGGGTGATCCAGCTACACAAAATGCCGTATTTACAGTAAAAGTGTCAACTGGTGATAGCACTCCAATATTTGTTTGGAAAGATGATACAGATACAATAATTACTACAGGAATTGTTAATGATCCTATAGATGCTAATGGCGACTATACTTCAACATTGACGATACCTAATGTAGATTTTAGCTTTGATGATAGAGCATACACAGTAGAAATAACTACAGACAGAGGCGAATGTGTTGTTGAGAGCTCAACAGCTCGTATTATTGTAGAAGGACCAATTGCTGATATTGTGACTACTGCTAACCCAGCTGTAGAAATAGATGATTTAGGAACAGCAGATATTAATGATGATATTCAGTTTATAAGCGTCTGTTCTGGAGGTATTGTTAGTTTAGAGGCAAATACCTCTTCTCAAACTGGAGAAACTGTCAACTATATATGGCAAACATCCAATAACCCTGATTTTAGTGATGATGTATCTACAAACCCAGATAATTTTGTTAATAATCTAGGTGTTGGGCCAACTTTTAATATTGTTAATGCTACAGATACCATTAATGAAAATTATTACCGAGTTATAGCCTCTACAAACCTATGTTCAAAACCCTCAGAACCTATTCAGATTAGATTAGACGGTCCAATCGTTTTCACTCAGAACCCTTCAGATGCTTTGGTATGTGATACTGGTTTAACAGGAATTTCAGATAGTTTTGAAGCTTCTGCAAGTACAACCAATGGCGGTCAGTTAAGCTTTACTTGGTATGTGATAGATACTGATGGAAATATCACACCAATACCTAGTGGAACAACACCTACTATTGATGGTATTACTTACTCACAAGGTTTAGCTACTAATATATTAACAGGGGTATCTACATCGACTTTAGAATTAACTGATATTACGTTTAACAATGATGGACAACGATATTATGTTGAAGTAGTTACTGGTACTGGAGCTTGCCCTGCAGAAACAAGTTTAGAGGCTTCATTGACAGTAGAAGGACCAGCAGGACCAGTAACTTTAGGGACTACTCCAAATAGTGTAGATATAGATTCTGATCCATTAACACCCGAAGTCATTACATTATGCGATGGTCAGCCTATTTCTTTTATTGCTAATACTAATAATCCTTCAGGAGGACCTTTAAACTTTATATGGCAATATAATACTGATCCTGCTTTCCCAGAGTCGTCAAATGTTGTTGTTGGAGCTGGGTCAATTTTCACCATAAATACTGCCACCATAGATATTACTGATAGATACTACAGAGTCATATCCTCGACACAATCTATTGACGGTTGTCAAGCAGAATCTGATCCTGTTCAAATCAGAGTTGAGGGTCTAATCGAACTTGTTGACCCTGTTACTGATTTCACACTTTGTGATATTAATGATCCAAACCAACAGGCAAGTTTTACCGCATCCTTCTCTGCTGATGCAGAGCCAGTAATAGCTTGGACAGATAATTTAGGCAATCCTATAACAGATGGTTTAGTTACTGGAGGTTTAACCTATGCAATTACTAATACAGGTTTAGTAGCAGGACAGTTATCAACTACATTAACCATTACAGGAGTTACCTTTACAAATAGTAATAATAATTTGTATACAGTTACGGCAACAACATCTAATGCCACATGCCCTCTTGTAGAATCTTCTGCTAGAGTTCGAGTGGATGGGCCAATAACTGTGAATTTAATTACCTCACCAGAGGATGGGGATAACGATAATGATATTGAAGCCTGTGTAGGAGATGTGGTTTCACTTCAAGCAGAAGGAACTACACCAAATGGAGCGGCAATATCTTACATTTGGCAATCAGCTGAAGAATCTGATCCTACATTCACCTCACCAGATTTAATAGGTTCTGGACCATTCCTAACAATAGATGTTACTCCAGATTTACAAGGTAGATATTATAGAGTGGTGGCATCATCAAACTCTTGTTCTCAAATACCTTCTGAGACCATTCAATTAGATATTGATGGGGTTATTACAATCACAAATCCTATTGATAATGCTGAAGTTTGTGATGATGGTTCAGGTACAGTACAACATATTTTCACTGTTGAAGCTAGTACAGATCATGGAAACCTACAATTCCTATGGTTCAAAGACGGTGTGGATGTCACAACATTAGCTAATGCTGCTGAGTATGTCATTAATTCTACGCCCAATGAATCTACCCTGACCTTAACTAATGTTACTAGTGCAGACAATAATTCTGAATTCACAGTAGAGGTATCAACAGATAAAGGATTCTGTTCAGCAGAATCTTCTACGGCCATTCTCAACGTAGAAGGACCACTAGATATAATTACTCAACCTCTAGCCCAAGTTGCTTGTGCAGGAGAAACAGTTACATTTACTACTCAAGTAGCTCCTGTTGTTAACGGCGATATTGTTATTACATGGCAGCAAAGTATAGATGCTGGTTTATCATGGAGTTCTGTGGGTACAGGAGAAAGTTACACTATACCTAGTGTGTCAAGTACTCAAAATGGCTATCGCTACAGAGCCGTTGTTAGTGTAGGAAATGTCTGTCCAACTGTGAATACTAACGAAGTTACCCTTACTGTAGAAGGGCCAATTACCATTACTAGCGATGTAGAAAGCACTACTGTTTGTGATGGGGATATTGCAGAGTTTAGTGTTACTACGGTAACACCTAATGGCACCTTGAGCTATCAGTGGGAAAGCAGTACAGATGGCGTGAGTTTTACAGATGTTGTTGGTGAAACGGAAGCGACCCTAAGTGTAACAGCATCAGCGGCTACAAACAACGGTACGTTTTATAGAGTACGAATTGGTACTGATGCCTGTACAGAGCTATACTCTGCTGTAGGCGAATTAACCGTAAATGGACCTATTGTTAATGTAATCGATCCTATAGATCAAACAGTATGTGCTGGAGATATAGTAACATTTACTACCGGAGCAGATCCTGTAGTATCGGGAGCGTTGCAATACACATGGCAACAAAGTGTAGATAACGGTGCCACATGGACAACAGTTGGTACAGGATTAACCTATACCATTGCAAGTGCCAATAGTAATCAGAATGGTTATCAATATCAAGTTGTAATAAGTACAGGAGTATGTACACCTGTGACAACAGCTTCAGCAACCCTTACTGTAGAAGGGCCAATAACTATTTCACAAGACATTCCAGAAAGTGTTGTGGTATGTGATGCTGATACGGTGACTTATAACGTTACTGCCGATGTAGGTGCAGCTGGGATTTTAACTTACCAATGGCAGGTAAATGATGGTTCGGGCTTTACAGATATTATTGGCGAAACTACAGACACTTATTCATTCTCAGCTACCACTGCTGAAAATAATAACATTTATCGTGTCTTGATAGGAACAGCTACAACGTCATGTAGTCCTGTAACGTCTAGTAATAGTGTGTTAACTGTAGAAGGACCTATTACGATTACAACTCAGCCTGAAGATCAAGTCACTTGTGTGGGTCAAAACGCTATCTTCACTGTTGAAGCAGATGGTAATGGAACACCATTAAGTTATACCTGGGAAGAAAGTACAGACGGAGGCACCACATGGGAGTTTGTATCCTCTAGTTTTACTTACTCCAAGTCAGCTACATTACTAGACGATGGTAACCTATACAGAGTAAGTGTATTTACTGAAGGTTGTGCGGATCTTATCTCTAATGTGGTTTCATTAACAGTTCAAGAAATACCATTAATTGATGAGCAGCCTCAAGATCAAATCGCTATAGTAGATCCAACCACTCCAAATACTATTGTGTTCTCACCAATAATAAGTGGATTAAGTGTTGGTGGTAACTATCTATTCCAATGGCAAGAAAATATCCAAGATGGTTCAGGATGGGCTGATCTTACAGATAATACTATGTATTCTGGAGTAACTACACAGACATTAACTATTAGCGATCCAATTCCTTTCTCAATGAATGGCTATTCTTACAGATTAGAGATAGAAACACCAGATTGTGGTCTTATCACGATATCTGACCCAGCCCAACTACGAGTAGATTTTGATTGTGATGGAGATCTACTACCAAACTTCATTGATTTAGACGATGATAATGATGGTATCCCAGATGCTATAGAGAATAGTGGTGTGGATGTTCATGGCGATGTAGATAACGATGGAATTCGAAACTTTGAAGACATAGATTACTGTAGCTTAGGACTAAATGCCAATGGTGTTTGTAATGAATTTGATGCCGATGGGGATGGTGAAGTCGATCAATGTGATTCAGATGCAGATGGTAATGGTATACCAGACGCTGAAGAAGCTGTAAATACAGCAAACCCAATAGACTCTGATAATGATGGTATTGATGATTATCTGGATTTAGATAATGATAATAACGGCATATTAGATAGTGATGAAATAGGAAACCCAACAAGTCCTACTGATACCGATGGTGATGGTGTAGCTGATTTCAACGACCCTGATAATGATGGCGATGGAATATCTGATGTTTATGAAATTTACGGAGATCCTTCCAATCCAATAGATACAGATGGTGATGGTATTCAAGATTTAAACGATACCGACAGTGATAATGACGGGTTAACAGATGCTTATGAGGCTTCCAGCGAAGAATTTCCGATAGATACCGATGAAGACGGTCTAGAAGATTACCGAGATATTGATAGTGATGATAATAATATTGCAGACGGGGAAGAAGCCGTTAATGTTAATGATCCAGAAGACACTAATAATGATGGTGTGCCAGATCATTTAGATTTTGACAATGATGGAGATAGTTTAACCGACACTTTTGAATTAGATATCACAATATACAATGGAACTGATTTTGTAGTTAATCCAATTAACACATCTGGTACTCCAATATTTGTCGACTCTGATGAAGATGGTATCCCAAATTATTTAGATGATGATGATGATAATGATGGTATCTTAACTATTGTTGAAGATGGAAATGAAAATAATTTCTTATTAGATGAAATAGAAGATGATTGTGACAGAGATGGAGTATTAGATTACTTAGATATCGATCCTTGTGATGATTTAGTATTACCTAATGGATTTACTCCTAATGGTGATGGTGTTCACGATACATTTGTCATTCCTTTCTTGTATGATTACCCAGATTTCTCTATAGAAATTGTCGATAGATATGGAAACTTAGTGTACGAATACCAAGATGATGGTAATAATACAACAGAACCACTATGGTGGAATGGTACTAGAATGAACGAAGGGGGCGATATTTTACCAGCAGCAACCTACTTCTATGTAATTCGTTTTAATAAATCTCAACGTGCACCAAAAACAGGTTGGGTGTATTTAAGAAGTTAATTTAAATCGAATAAGATTACAGTATCAAATAAGAAAGATATTAAATGCAAATCACACATTTTAATCATTACAATATGATAAGATTATTAACAGTTGTGCTGCTCTACATGTGTGTACATGTAGGGTGGTCACAACAAGACCCTCAATACACTCAATACACCTATGCTATGGGGTTACTTAACCCTGCATACGTGTCCACAACAGAAGCATTTAGTGTGACCACTCTGGGAAGAACCCAATGGGTAGGTGTTGAAGGGGCACCCCAAACAGCAACTCTTACAGCTGGTCTCCCTATTGGGGAGCGTATTGGTGCAGCCGTATCATTTATACGCGATGAGATAGGCCCAGCAACCGAGTCTAATGTATTTGCAGATTTTTCCTATGATTTAAACCTTTCCGAAGACCTAAGACTAGCATTTGGTATTCGAGCAGGGGCCAATTTTCTAGATGTGAATACTCTAGTGTTTTCAGACAATAATTTCGATCCACTAGATATCCCTATAAGTATTACTTCACCTAACCTAGGTGCAGGTTTATTTTTATATAACGAAAAATGGTATTTTGGCTTTTCGGTACCAAATATCCTTGAGACCGAGCACATAGAACAAAACGGAAACTTTGTTAGTACAGCCTCTGAGGTCATTAATTTTTTCTCAACATTTGGATACGTATTTACATTAAACAATTACATGCTCTTAAAACCATCTACCATGGTAAAAATAGGTCAGGGCGGTAACTATTCCATAGACTTGTCTGCTAACATACTCATCGACGATACTTTTGAGTTTGGGTTATCTCATAGAGCAGACGGTGCAGATAGCTTTGATAGTGAATCTTTAAGTGCATTATTTGCTTTTAATTTGGCGAAAGACTTTAGAATAGGGTATGCATTTGATTACTCCTTAAACGCGTTTCAAGATTTCAACTCAGGAACGCATGAAATTATGATAAGCTATAGATTTAATAACAAAACAAAATATTCTAGTCCAAGATTCTTTTAAATGCTTAAAAATCATTACTTAGATTCTAAAATAATACCTCTCTACTTATGACATTAAAAACTACTTTTTATCTATGTATTGCTTCTATATTAACTCTTCAAACGATTAATTCTCAAGAATCTCATTATGAAGTAAGGAAGTTATCTTCAAATTCTGATTTAGCAGATTTTGGGGTAACTATTATAAATGAAAATAAAGTTGTTTTTGCTTCTGCTATGGGATTTTCTGGAGATAAAACCGAGTTAGATGATAATGGGAAACCTTTCCTAAATATGTACTCGGGAACCCTAACCACTGAGAAGGATATTTCTAATATAGCGCCTATAAAACCTTGGATAGATTTAAATTTTCATATCACCAACCCTGTATTTACTAAAGACGGTAAAACAGTCTATTTTACAGCCAGTAATATTGAGAAAGGCCGACTTAAGCGTAGTAAGAAACAAAAAAAAAATCTAATACAACTCTACAGAGCTAGTGTGTCTGAATCTGGTGATTGGACAAATGTTGAAAAGCTGCCTTTTAACGATGACAAATACCAAACAGGGCATCCTGCATTAAGTGCAGACGATAGTATCTTGTTTTTTATCTCAGACAGACCTGAATCTACTGGTAGAACAGATATCTTTTCAGTATTTGTCTTTAAAGATGGTACTTTTAGTGAACCTAAAAACTTAGGGCCCTCTGTGAATACAGACAGACGAGAAATGTTTCCTTATGTAGACCCATATACAAACAAATTATACTTTGCCTCAGATGGGCAAGAAAACACTTTGGGTGGCTTAGATATTTATGCTGTTAATTTAGAAGAAGATGAAGTAAAAAGCGGCAAACCCTACCATTTCGAAAATCCTATTAATACCTATTGGGATGATTATGCATTTACCTCATTTTCTAATGGCACCGAAGGCTATTTATCTTCTAACAGATTTAATGTAGAAGATGATAATATATACTATTTTAAATACGTAAAAACAGATAATTGTGATATCAGTGGTACTATTAGTGCAGAAGGCTTAGATGATAATTTAGAGGGTACACAAGTAACACTTTATAACGCCTCTGGAAATCAATTAGGAACGGTTATTACTAACGCCAAAGGTAATTACACCTTTACCTTACCTTGCCAAAATGTACAAGGGCAGACATTTACTATAAAAGCAGAAAAAGCAGGTTTCGGAGAGCTAATAACGCAAATTATAGTTAATAATAACGGCACTATGACCGATGCTAATGGCAACCCTGTAAGCAATAATTTAACTCTCATATCCAACGATTTTGTGGGAGGGTCTGGGAACTATAAATTAGATATAGATCCTATTTATTTCGATTATGGAAGCCCAGCTATTAAAGAGCACTCAGTTATTGAAATAGAAAAGGTAGTACGTTTATTAAACAAATACCCAAAGCTTAAAATTAGCATAGAATCGCACACCGATACTAGAAGTTCTTCACAGTTTAATCAACGCTTATCAGAACAGCGTGCCAAGACAGTTTACAATTGGTTAGTATCAAGAGGTGTAAACACCAAGCGTCTAGACTACAAAGGGTATGGCGAATCAAAGCCATTAAATAAGTGCTTGGATAACGTGCCGTGTACTGAGTTAGAGCATTTGGTAAATCGAAGAACGGAGTTTGTGATTGTAAAATAACAGTATACGCGCTCACGTTACAGATAGCTGAAGCCTTGATGGTTATATCATAAAAGATACAACTGCCTGCAAATAGAATGATAACCAACTATAGCTTAGAAATTAAGTTATGGTTTTTTTTGAATTGTAAGGGAAACTATGGATACCATAAAGACTAGTGAAAAGCACTAGACAAGTAAGGCGTGACCTTTGTAAATTTCTAGGGTCTAAAAAGGCGAGTATAGAACATTGGACTGGGGAAAACCCTAAAACAGTTAAAATAGTTATGAAATAGCGTATTTATTGCTGTTTCAAAACAACCAATAGGAGCAAAGTTTTATTTTTGTTTCATTTTGGAAGCAAAATATTAAACAAGTTGAATAATTTTAGTATATTAGTATTTAGATTAATATGATTGTTGTTGTATAAGGTTCCTGATTTTAAACAATATACATCAACATAACGGGTTAGCCCCAAAATTTAGAATA
>JAOXNJ010189075.1:0-10299 GCA_028566655.1 Metis holothuriae
TAGTGTGCACATTCATTTAGCTTCCATTTTAACTAAACTTTTTGCTGGTGACAAAAGAATTCGTTAAATCGAGATTCGAGTGTATTGGACCAAGTACATATACAGAATTGACAGCTTGGCTTGTCTGCCACAGTTCACTGGAGTTCACAGCTGCCAGATCTGCCGCTTAGTTCAGCAATGGCACAAGAGTTCGTGCTGCCATTCCGTTCCCCGAGACGACTTTGAGATTTTGCGACTTTTTGCAAGACATCAAGGACGATTTCGATTGCGAAAATATCGTTTTGGTCGGTCACAATGCGGCCAGTTTCTCTGGTGAGCTCCTCAGCAGACTTCTGAGACATTACCAAGGATTCGTGTTCCAGGACGCCGAGGAGACGTTGCGCGATGTGAAACGCCAGCATCCAAATCACGAGCTGCAGAAGGAGAACCTGAAGTATCTGAGCCAAAAGTTGCTTCAGAGAGGAGTCGAAATTTGCGAGGATTTTTTGCCACTCCGAAAGGCAGTTATCATCGAGCAAATATTCGAGCAATTCAACTTGCAGGGGGAGGAAGTCTTTTGGCATAGGGGTCGGCCTAAATCGTCTTTTTTCCAGATGGAGGGACCAAAGAGGATCGGATGGATCCACAAATGAGGAAATGCAAGTGCAATTTTGGTTCAATTTTCAAAATTACGCCATCATTTTTTCACCTAATTTGTTTTGTTTTGCGCAACACTTTCACCATGTTTCTCATACAGTTGGGCTTTGAAGCTTATGAATTCGATGTTGTGTTGTTTTTCAAAGTCAGTTTTGGGTCAATTTTCAAAATTACGCCATCATTTTTACCTGATTTCTTACTTTTTGTGCAATGTTTCGACCACTTTGCTCGATCGTGCCTGCATTTCCTGAACCTTTTTGAGTAATTTTTTTCCCAACACACCAATAAATTGATCCTCATGCCACAGGAGCGGCCAGCAAAGTGCGTATTTTATTCGCAATCACCGACATAAATCAAACCCAATACGAATTGAAGTTCAATCAAAGTTAGACAATGGCAAACAAAATGCACTTAATTCACTGAAATCGCTTCTGGGAGACATGTCAAGCACTTTTTTTGAAAAGGCAGTGCTTGAAGCCCTTGAACATCTTTACTGGGTCAAGTCGAGCTTGAAGCAGATGTCGGCGGCCTTCTCGGCGACGACCTTGCCGAACTTGTTCTCGTGCATCTTGGCCAAGTCGAACAGGTCCTTGGCGTCCTGCATCGAATTCTGCACATCATCTCTGCTCTTATTCAGCCATTTTTTCATGAATGCACCCAAGCTCGACCTAGGATCGTCATTCTTTTCTTTGAACTCATTGAAGAGTTCGAGGGAATCTATGAAGTAGATTTCGAGTTTTCCCATAGAAATGCCATATTTCACGAGATTGTGCTTCAAAATAAGTGCCTGGGAATTCCTGGCATTGTGGGCCATCAAGTAAACCTTGTTATTATCAGAAACTTCATGAAGGAATTTCACGAATCGCTCCAATCCATCTTTGGCACTTTGGACGTTCTCCAAACTCTTGCCATTCTTAATCAGGGCATTATTGTCTTTGACAATAATTTTGTGCTTATTATAAGCATGTTTTTCGACCACTTGATCAGGAATCATCCTGATTTCGATTTTCTTCTGACTTCCATGATGGAAGACGGAGAGAATGAGGATGCCAGCACTGAAGGCTCCATCCGTGGTCTCCATGGCCAAAGTAATGACGTTCTTTAACATCCTTGGAATTAGTGTTCAGAGTCCGAAGCAAGTTGACTTTTCCAGCTACAAATTTGGACTGAACGCCCCCAAAAAGTGTGAATCATCAGAGTCTCATTACTCAAGTCTTGTTTTTTCTCCAACGGTTTTCGCAGTAGCACCCATAAATCTTGGGTCACCCTACTAAACATTTCTGCCAAGGACAGACAAGGGGTCATAAAACCGTTCTGTCCTTTCTCACTACATCTCGTACAAAATGTGTCTCTTAATATTACATTAGTAGTATAATATTTAATATATATTGCTGTTACTGGTCATTTTGCTGAAATGAGTGTCGAGAAGACTAAAGAAAAACAATTCCATTTATTGCTCTTTTCCTCTATGCTTGCCCTCTCTGTTGTTTTTCAAAAAGTTGCCAAAAACATCCTTTATTGGTATTTTTCAAAAAAAAAAGTATAAAATGATCCTTAAATCCCCCTTTCTATCAAACCTTTTCTCTTCCTTTTTTTATATGAAACCTTAAGTAGAATTGATCCTAACTGATTTTGTTTTAAATGAAAAAGGCGTTGCTATTTGGCAATGACGATTTCATCCAATTCTCTCGTCCTCATTGGTGGGTTTGAACCCGATGAAGGGGGGCCAGGCATCCTTTTCGTATTTGCCCTTCCCAAAGGCTCTGTCGTAGGCGTCGCTGACGTCGTAGACCGTGGTTTTGAACGCGTGGAAGTGCCAGGTGGGCGGAGGCGTCACCACGCTCCAAGGCGTGAACGACCACTTCGTCGTCCTGGCCTCGAACGCGTGTGCAGGCAAGTGACAGCCGCCACCGCGACAATTTGGCTGAAAAAAAAGTGGAAAATTTTCCATCAATTTTGGCAAAAAATGGCAAAAATTGCCGGAAATTTCCCCAAAAATTTTGGATATTTTGCTTGCTCTCAGAGCGGAAGAGGAGAAGAAGCCTGGATTGTTGATGTTCGGTGAGCCCACTAAAATTTGACCGAGTTTGGGACGGTTGAAGCCTCGACGTCGATTTTGAGAGATTAACTTCTTCTTCTTATATTTGTTTCTCTTTAATGGAATATTTTTTATCATTTGGCTTAGTCGCTTTTTTATCATTTTGTTATGTTCTTTTAATTGTTTATATTGATAATGGTTCAAAATTTGATTTTATTGCCCTTTTTCTAAAGAATAGAGAAATGTTTACCATCCTTGTGAAGCGAAGAGGAGGGGCCTTGGCGGGGCTATAATAATTAATCATAAATAAATTTACTAAATATTGTTCTCAAAAAAAAAGGACAAAATGTTCTTATTTTTACATTTTTTGGGAAAAAAGTACGTAAAATATAGAATTTTTTGCTCCACCTTTCATCGATTTCGCTTGATTCGGTGATATCATTATTATCGCCTGAATTGGTGATATTAATATTATCGTCTGAATCGGTGATATTATTATTAACTTGGTTGTTCCCAAAATTGTTCCCAATATTAATGGCGGCAAAAGTTGAACCAAAATGAGTAATGAGAATAAAGATTTGGAGCAGAATTTTGAGTTTCGTCTGCATCTTTGACACTATTTGCAACAAATTGTCTCAAAGAACAAATTGTCACTGCAATGATTTGCGGTTTTTTGTCCAAATTTCCGCATAATAAATCCATTACATGGATAATTGATTAATGAGGCCATCATTCATTTGTCAATGCAATAAGTGAGACAAACATAAATCTTCAAGCTCAATTTTGACATTCATATTTCACTTGCAACACTAGGAAGCAATTTAAAAAACACCTACATTAGTCACAAAGTAAACATTTTATACAAATAGGAACAAAATGCAAGTAACTCCAATTTTCCATCATTACTTTGCGGTCTCACCATGCATCGTTTTTTTGTTTACTTGTTGATTCAAATTCTACGACATCGTTTATAGTTTTACAGCAACAATTGGGTTGTGCATATATACAACATCTATCAATCTCTTTTATGTAGGCTCTAATGAAGCAACGCAATAAACGATTTGCAACATTTGCCTCAAGGCTTTTTTGCAACTTTTTTATCTTAGCAATTTTTAATACAATACTAACAATGTAGTAGAAAATTGCTTAGAATATTTATTAGTGAAAAAAAACAAACATAAAGCTCATGATTCCTCTATATTGTTCTTATTGTAGTAGTACAAAGGAGTGAGACAAAATCGTGCAGTGCTATTGTCACGAAGTCGTCAACCTTCTCTTATACATTTTGCTTCCTTACCATTTAACGACTTGTCAATGTGCCTGTGTGCTCTTAGTGACAATGGGAATGATGGATGGCTTAAGTACGACATTCAAGTGGCATTGCATGACTTCCGCACTTCTTAGCATCACAACAAAGCCAAATCAACTTCTTAAACAGGAAACATCATCACGTGTCATTGGTTTCTAGGAAATGGGACAATGTTGCAGAACATGACTTTGCAAGACTTCATTTATGGAGAATGCTTCCATTTTCCTCTTTGTAACATTTACCTTTGTGAGAGTCTTTCTGTGGTGTTTGGGATCCATTGCCATTTATTTCTGCCACAAAACAACATTTCAGTTTAAGAGAACATAAATGGAATGGTTAAGACGTGCATTGGGAATTTTTAACCAGGAAATAGTAGTTTAAACTGAGAGGTCTCCTTGAATAACTGAAATCTGGTCTCAACAATAATAGTGTTAAGTTAGAACTGAAGTGGAGAAAACAAAACATAAGAAAATCAAGGTAACCCTTTCCCTTAATATATATAAATTAAGTTAAATGAACAAGTGGGGATGTGTTTGGAAAGAGTGCTAGCTTAACCAAGAGGTGATCCAAGAGCATTATTCTCATCATAGGTCTGATCAGGAGTGGCAGGAGAAGGATCAAGACACCATTTGGTCTTCAAAGGCTTCTCAATCTGCTGAGGCTGACTGAACCTGAGGTTACAAATCTCCTGAGGAATGATGGTACACTCAGGCTCAGGCTTGAGTTTGGGCACCAATTTGGTCTGGAACTTGCAGGTCTTCTGAGGGTTGAGGTCACAAATCTCCTCCGGCACATCAATAAGAGAGGTGACCGTCTTGTCATGACACTCCTCAGGACCCTCATCAGTTGTGCAGCCAGCTCCGCAGATCTCAATGGGCAGCTTCTCACAGCTGGTGTCTCCAACAAACTTGCCAGGTTGCTTCTCAATGTAGCGGGTGGTACACGAGGACTCATAGACAGTCCTGCACTCCTCCGGTCCATTGCCATTGCAAGTCTTGATAAGGGGTCTGTAGCACTTCTTCACATTCTCGTCCACTGCCTGTTGCTTGAATGTGATTTGGCAAGTCTTCTCAAAGTTTTCCTCGCACACCTCCTCCTGGGCAGTTTCAAACTGGGTCACATAGGTGTAGTGGCACTTCTCCACATTCTTGTGATTGCACTCCAGAATGGGATCCTTCTGCAGAGAGGTAACTGTTTCCTCACTCTCCACACAACAGAGACCTGTTTGAGGATCAGTGACACAACCACTGAAGTCCACCCCACCATTCACCCTTTGCTGCCGACCTTGACGACGGGCCTGACTTCTCTCAAGTGCAGAGAGCAATTCTCCCATGGATGAGCTGGCCAAAGCCAACACCAACATACCAACGATGCCCTATCAATCATACCAACAGTGTTTCAATCATCATAAATTGCTGGCTAGAACCAAGAAGTAAAGTGAACTTGCCTTATTCATGATGATTTGCTTGACAAGCTGTTTGATCCTCGGATATCCTTGCAGGAATGTGCGTCTCCTCCACAGATCTCTCGTCTTTTATACCAGTCCCGACTACCTACATGACGCATGAGTGCGTCAGGCGTCGTGCAGGCCCACAGACCCATAATAAAGAGTATGAATGTGTACTGAAGAGTGTGTATGAAGCAAGGCGTGTTTCTCACGTGTACTTGCTGTAAACAGTGCTTATTATGTAGAAGTTGCTTATTAAGAGGTGGAGTGTGCTCCTTCCTTCTGGTGTGAGAAACACATGACGTCTGCCTTGCTGCTGCTTCTCAGTCAGGAAGTGACAACCCAGCACGACCTCAACCAATACTAATCGTCACATGGAACAAACTCACAGCAATAATTGCTCTTACTCTTGCCATCGTTGTTAACTTGGGTTGTTTCTTAATTGATCTCACCATACCAAATTTCGAGCCCAGGTTCCAGAGGCAATTTTGGGCTTTAATATAGAGCCAAGGCAGGACGTCACAGCTCTGATTTGCTCACAAATGCCACAAAAATGGACCAGAGATAAAATAGGTGTCCAAATATCTAGTCCATAATCCAAGGTTTTTCCTAGAGCAAAATAGCACAAAATAGATGCAATGTACTTACTTGTCAAAGCTTAATTGCTTGACTTGAAGTTTGACTGCAGTGACAATTGTTGTTGATTGGCCCAATGACAGCCCTAATGGCCTCATTAAGTCCCTGTCAAAGCAACAATGGGCCATTAAATTGCTCAATACTGCTCATTAATTGGGTACAACAGAAAGGAGTACCTATAATATTGACTTCCTCAATCTTTCCTTTTTACTGGAATGATTGCTGTACATAGGCTTGATTGGCTTTGATTGCAGCTGATAATTCGTGAGTGGGATCAAAGGGCCAAGGTCGATGACCAAATTGGTCTATTGCCAAAATTGCTTAATAAATATTGCTTTAAAAACAAATTCACATGTAGTCAAAGTGAAGTGATTTTTATGACTAGAATGCAAATTGCTGTAGAATTGAACTGAAAGTACGAATTAATGCTGGGGTTGACATGGGTCGACTTCCTCGAAGCTGATCAAAACCCAACGTCGCATTCTTACACCATGGGAACCGGAACTCAATTGTTGATACAAAACGACTTTTATGCATTTGAATTGCACAAATCAGTATAACAATGAGCAAAATGGGCACTAATGGGTGCACAAGGTTATTTGGTGATTGGGGCCTCATTGTCGTTTTTCAGAGAGCAATAAACCAATGATAGCTTTACAGTGTGCACATTACCAAGGTTATATGTAGAGATTGACCTTGGCGCAATAGTCGTTTATTTGGACTTAGGCAATGCTTAATACTCAAAGAGTCACAAAGCAGACAAGTAAAGGTGTTTTGAGGCTCATGATCTTCAAGCAATCATCTGACACACGCGTGCTTCATCAATATTCACAAATGATCACAACAAAACGGTTTTACGACTATATAAAGGAAACTTTGTAATCAATAATAGCTCTTACAAAACACAAACGTTTAACCTTTAATCCAAAGCCAAAATGACAAATTCGATATAACGCTCATAACTGTCGAATTTATGGCACAAAAGGACTCAATTCTGTACCTATACTTCGTATGAGCAAATTTTCATGCAATACTAATATGTGTATAAGTATTTAAAAGAGTAAGCCCTTGATGAGCGTTCAATGATCATACATAAAAGTCGAGGAAAGCGAAGTTTCAGCAGTGACAGAGATTGGTTTTGGGCTCGCTGACACTGACGGCGTGGTGCAGGTGCGCCAAGACGTGGCAGGACTCGGCCCTGGCCTGCTCGGGCAAGGTGTTGTCCAGCTCCTCCATGATCAAGGGCGGCAGCGAGGTGACCACGGCCTGTCTGAGGTCGAGCTCCATCGACTCGTTGCTAATGCAGATCGGTTGCTGCACACTGACCTGCTGGAATTCGGCCATTTCCGAGAAGACCACGCTGTTAATCACGTCGAATCCGTGTTCCAGTTCCTCCAGAGGCTCGATGTGCTCGTCCAAGATGATCATCTCCTCCACCATCACCGACTGCAGCTGCTGCAGACTGTGCTGCTTCGGCACGGCCATTGACTCCGTGGCCAGCGTCTCCAAGGGCGTCTCGCAGAAAAGCTCCTCGCACTCCTCGAACACCACACTCTCCGAAATGTCCAAATTGGTCGACGTCACCAAGGCCATGGGGCTCACGTTGGCCACGGCCCTGGGCGCCGTGGCCGTGACCACGTTGTGCTCGAGCTCGTCGAAGTCGGGGAAGCTCGTGTGGGCGTATTCTTTTAAGACGGAGGCCAGATCGGGGCCCTGGTACTCGAACTGGTCGGGACTCAGCTCCTGCATCTCCTCGAAGGGCAAGTCGGCGAGGTCGGTCAACGGCATCGACTCCGCGGTGATCAACGTGGCCTCCCTCGGCGACATGGGCTGCCGCGTGTGCGGCGACGCCGACGCCGCCGTCGGCCTCGGCAACTCGAGCTGCATGGGGTCCGTGCGCGGCTCCGACCAAAGCGGCTCCGACCAAGACGGCGACGAGCCAGAGCTCGACGAACTCGCCGATCCACACCACGCACTCGTTGTCGTCGTTGACGTCATTCTCGGCGAAGTCGATGTCGATGCATGAAGCGAAACTGGAGAATTTTCCATTAATGGACTGTAATCCTTATCCGCCATGTGCACAACGAGACTGTCCTTGATTCTCCGCTCCTTCTCGTACTCGCCGTCCTTCCCGTCGTTCGTCTTGCTGCTCGTGGCCAAGTCGTTGTTGTCGGCGAAACTGTGCACCTTCCTCCGGTGATTTCTGAGCGCATATTTTGACTTGAATCCAAGAGTGCAGAAATCGCAGAGGAACGGCTTTAGATCGGAGTGCGACTTCAGATGATTCTTGAGATGATGACTGATCATGAAGGCCTTGTTGCAGCCCTCAAAATGACACTTGTAAGGTCGCTCGTTGGTGTGCGTCCTGAGATGCTTCTTCAAATCCGATTTGGTGGTGAAAACCTTGCCGCAGTCCTCGATCTCGCAGTCGAACGTGTTCCCCGTGTGCAGCCGCAGGTGCGCGTTGAGGCGGTACAGCGTGCTGAACGCGGAGCCGCACTCGTCGCAGACGAAGGGCTTCTCGTGCGTGTGAATTCGCATGTGCACCTTCAGGCTGTAGGAGGAGAGAAAGGCCTTGTGGCAATTCGCGATGTCGCACTTGAAGCGGTAGTCGCCAGTGTGCGTCTTCTGGTGCGTTCGCAAATTGCCCTGAGTAGTATACGAACGACCGCAGCCCGCATAGGGACAGGCGAAACGCTTTGCATTACTACTACTACTACCAATATTATTATTATTACTATTATTATAGGCATTAGTGTTATCATTATTATTATTGTTATTATTATTACTATTATTATTATTGAAATTGTTATTATTATTGCAAGTATAATTGCTATTATTATTGAAACTATTAATATTACTGTCATTATGATTGCCTTTATTGTTGATATTATTATAATTGAACTTATTGCTTTCTTTATTATTCTTGTTGTTATCAAAGTTATTATGATTGTTGTTGTTTGTCCTATTCTTTCTGCAATGATCACTATTGTTATTAGAAGTTGAAGAAAGAGTGGAAGAATCACTGTTATTGCTTATGCCACTAATACTGTTACTTCTTGACGTCCCTGAGAAGCCATCAGGAGTTGAAGCGCAACTTTTGGTCAAATCGATCTCTTCTTTGGCACCTTTATTATTGC
This sequence comes from Metis holothuriae, assembly GCA_028566655.1. Classification (NCBI taxonomy): domain Eukaryota; kingdom Metazoa; phylum Arthropoda; class Copepoda; order Harpacticoida; family Metidae; genus Metis; species Metis holothuriae. The sequence goes on from JAOXNJ010189075.1 coordinate 9,207, forward strand.
GATTGCTCTCATTCTTTTTGCCCTCATTCTTAAAATTGCTATCACAATTATTGCGATATGGGAAATCACTGCTTTTTCGTACATTTCTGGGCGAAAATGTGTTCGCGAGCACGAAGGGCGACTCCTCCGCCAATTGGAGCAGATCGAAATCAGGCAACTTTTCTCTGGGATCGTTGCACAATTGGTCCAAATCCACGTGACTCTCCTCAAACTCGTCACTGCCCATCTTCTTTGTTTATTGACTTTTTCATGAAATTTTGGTAAAAATTCCAAAACGTCTGTAGTAGAAGTCGATGCTGACTAAGAGCTGCTTCGTTTGTCACTAAAGCTATTGCCCAAAATAATTGTGAGCACATGGGGAAGCAGCTTTCTTTCCAGCCACTCAAAAAGGTCGGGAGCCAGAAAGCTTTTTTGCCTTCTTAATACACATTAACATTACATATTAGTACATAACAGGAGAACAACTTTGGTCAACCTTTGTCATCTGACTTTTTAGAGAAGCTAGTACAAGAACGAAAACAACCTGAAAGTGTCTCATAAGTTGATCTCTTTCTCCTTAAGGTTCGAGTACAAAAATTGGCGAAATCCTTGCCAAAACTTTAAATTTTGCATTTTTTTTACGTGGACCAACAACATCAATTAGACATCAGCAATTAACCCTGTGCACTACTAAATGTACATTGTAAAGAGTTCCCATGGGCTTCTCCTTGTTTTACGAGCTTTTTTAGGTAAGGCTAGGAACAAGATGCACTTTTGGTGACACATAATCTGCTTTATTCACACTTTAAAGCATTATTGTATTAGTGCAGTTGGATGCTTAATAGTGGGCAGTTAGTTGATCGTCTTGCAGAAACCTTGACTTCGTCGCCCTCGTTCCCCCACGCTGCTTGGAACTCGTCCAAGCCCACAGGAATGATTAAGGCTGCTGCTATTCACTAGACAGTACTTAGTATAGGTATTGTCAATACTGTCCTTTGTTGTTGTTTTTCGGGGGGACGTGAGTAATGGCGGTTCAAGGTGTCATGGGAGGTGTGGTTTTGGGCCTAGTCAAAGAGGACAGCTCATTCTAATTGGTTCAAAAAATCAAATATTA
>JAOXNJ010189086.1:0-10299 GCA_028566655.1 Metis holothuriae
GACTAAGACATAAATGTCCTAAATATACTACTGTGACACCCGACCACAAGGGTACGGGGAAATCTTTAGATTATATTTCAGTTCATTTTTGCTAGAAAAATATGGTTTTCTTTTATTATCTTTTTCCATTCTTCATCCTCTCTTTGTTTTATTTCCAGCAAAGATCAAAATATATGGCGATTTTTTTTCATACATTTTGAACGAAATATCCTTGTATAGTTCTCGATCAGAGACATCTATTAAAGTTGTGACAACTTGATTATTCATTATTTTAATATCAATTATAAGGGTTTAGTATATATCTGTTAGTATATTTACATATGTCACTCTACAACCTTTCACTCATCTCTCTCTCGATATAGTTCAAGATATATCTCTTATACTGTCCATGATAGCCATCTTCCTCCTGTATCCCTTGCTCTACTTGGGTCAAACGAGTAAATACTTCTTGGACAATTTCTTCTCTCTCTGCAGTATCTAGTTGTTCAAAAATTTCCATAGCATCGAGAAAACGCCATTTCAAATCATATTGGATAAGTATTTCATCATCCTCGATATATCTTCATTTGAGTATCCATCTGCCAGCAAGTCCATTGGTACAGGCAAAGACAGTGATCTCTTTCCCTCATGTAGGAAGCATCACCTCTACATCCTCTGGTACTGTCTCGAATGACTGCTCGATCGCAAATTTACGTAGATCATAGTCCCCATTAGCCATTCTTACATAGACCCATATCTCATCACGGGGTGATACATCTAGATTCATAATATCTGCAAAGATAGTCTTATAATCTCCAACACCATCAGCGAAAAAATTACTATGCCCAAAAATAACAGGATTCCCAAGCTCTCCTGGCAGAGCAGTCGTAGCATAGTGCATCACTCCTCTATCGAGATAGTTATTGATTTCTATCTGTTTGCCAGCAGCCATATCTTTATAATCTTGTGTTCACTCTGGGACAAAGACTACTGGTGATACAACTCCTATCGTAGGCATAACAATATACATATCTGCATCACGATCTTGCTCATAGGGGATAATACTCTTTCGGTAGTCGATATCTTCTGGTGCTTCATCTAACGTGAAAGGTGTCACCCAATCAGGTGCTTCATAGACAAGCTCTGGTGATTTGAGGACAATCACACCTTTTTCTTCTTTGGGCGTCAATGCATAGCCAGAAAAACAGCTAAACACTCAAAAACAAACTAATAATACGAAAGAAATTATTTTTGCTCTCATTGTAGTATATCTATACATCATAGCTAATAAATACGCATAAAAGTAAACAAACTCGCATACCCGTATACTCTTTTACTTTAATATATCTGTGCAAGTTTCATCTCTATATAATCCAAAAACAATGCTTCATCAGCACTAAGTCAACTTGCCCTAAGTGTGTCCATAGCATTGAAAAACTGTACAATCATATATTTTTTCTGATTTTGATCGATATATTGCATCCTATTCACTACCTCATCTACTCTTTGTCTTAGAGACCATGAAAGTGTTTCATACGGATCATTGTAGGAGACAGTAGGAGCTGTTTGTGAAACTGGTAAGCTAGGTTGTCATATATATGATGCTTTGACGATCCATCTGCCATCTAATCCATGGGTACATCCATATACAACTGCATCAGCACCACCACCATCCCATTCAGGGAGCGTAAGTCCATCTCTTGCCACATTTATATTATATGAGTCTGTTACGAGATATTTATATAATGTATAAGTTCCATTAGGCTGTTTGACATAATATCGTAGCTGATCATTAGGATCCAAAGCCATAAGATTTGCAAAGATAGTTTTGTATCTCCCCGTATCAGATGCATAATAATTACTATGTCCAAAATCTACACGCATTCCTTCCACACCAGGAGCTGTACTTCACATAGTCTCCAAGATACCAGATCTGAGGTATGTATTGAGATCTATGCTAGATCGATTTCCAGAATCGACGACATTTTGAAAATCTCTTGATCCTTCAGGTACATTCTCTATCGGAGCTACCAATCATAGCTGAGGAATCACCAAATACATATCTTCATTTCTGTCTTCAGCATAAGGGAGTACTTGATTGATCCAATATGATGCATCTTCTGGAGCATTTGCCAAGTCTGTAGGCTGAAACCATGTCGGTGGTGTCCATACAAGACTTTCAGACTCAAGATAGAGATCAATACCGAGTTGTTGTTCTTTGATATAGGGATCTGTAAGCGCAAAGACACTTCCTACAAACATATACACTAATATAGCAACTATAATATTTTTCATAACAATAGCTAACATAATAAATTAAAAAACAAAAATTCTGAACAACAATGGAGGTATATATAACCAAGCTCTCTATATTTACAACGGATAGTATAAGACAGGTCTATTCTATACAATGTTTCTGATTTCTCAAATTCATATATTATGGTAGATCACCTATAGTGACTGTCTGATCTTGTCCATTACAACCATATGCGGTATATCATTTCGCCTCTGCTTCATCCCAAAACACATCAAAAACTGTGGCATCTGTATAGTTGAGCTCTCGTCATGCTGCAAGTCACACAAAGACCATCATATATTTACATAACAGTAGTGTATCAGGATTTGTTGTACTCCCTATCATGTTATAATCACGAGCAATACTAAATGTCTCATACAGATCACTCTCTCTAGAGACATAGCTAAAGTCATAAATTGATCAACGTGATTCGAGTTGATATCTTTCTATCAGCCAAGGAAGAAACAAAGCAAATGTCAGCTCATCTTCTGTACTTTTGCCAGCTACATACGTCGCGAATACACGTCATCATTCACTATCATTAGATAGATCTAGAACTGTAGTATCATCTCCAGATCATAGGTTTGTATCAGTTCATGATCATGACAATCATTGCGTATTTTCAAATCAAGATCATATATCTGTGACTGATTCTTCTTCTCCTACTCATCATAGATCTCTATCAGTTACACTATTTTCTTCTTGAGGTCATGGTATTGTTTGGAATCACTCTCTTGGTATATACTCTCTAGGAAAGAAAATATTATGTGCCACATCATATCATATATATGCTCATACACTCAAAAGTATCAGTAAGGCTACATCAAGCAACATAGACCCACGTCCATCACTATACATAGAAAAGACTCGTCCACATATCATATAAAATACACTTCCAAACAGAATTCATCGTCCCAAAGGGATCCGTCATAGAGTTTCTTGATGTAACAAGGTCCCCAATCCTCCAATAATAGTTAGCACCCCAAGAGAAACAAAGAAAAAAACATCAGAACAAAAAAATACTCTCTCACGACGTATATGAGCAAATGCTTCACGCTCTTGGATCAAAATAACAAACAATGTACTCAAACTTACTAATGCTACTATAAATAACCAAAGCTCTCAAGTAAAAATCCCTATCAAGCTCGGCTGTATAATACATAATACAACGAACATCTTGATAAGGATTTTTTCATACATATATGAGAAAAGGTTAGAAAGTAGAAGATATTTATTCAAGAGACTGCTTAGCAGTATGACGCATCATCCATATATATATACATGAGAGTGTAATGATAATCAAGCTAATTATATAAATATGTATCTGATAGAGTGCTATCTCAAGATAATGCAAATAAAACGAAACAAAGGTAATAATCGCCAATGATATAGCAAAGCTCATGACAAATCTTTCAAATCATCCTATATCGTTTTGCTGAAAGAAGACATATGATAATCGGTATCCAGGCAGATATAAGATAAACAAAAATCCTAAAATTCATCGAATAAGTTGCCAATACCAAGCTCACTGTGGATAAAGCAATAATAACAACAAGAGCAAGGCAACGATCTGTGTATATATCAATTTTGCGAGGAAATTATGCATAATATCTTATTATCTATCATAAAGTAATGTATATGCTAAAGGAAACTCTACAATAGAAGAAGAACTATGTAAATTTTCTTCTCTAGTAAAGAGTTTCCTTACATATATAATTTTTTTCTTTACTTGCAAGCCTAGTTACACTCATAAAACTTTCATCATCTATCTCTTTGATAATGTTCTTTTTTGATTGAGCGCACGTGTTTGTAGTACAAGTACTATCATGCTCTGAGGGTCTGCTGTATATCATGTAGGAGCAAGTACAGGTGGTATTTCTGGTATAAGTGGTACAGATTGAATACTTCTCTTTTGTAAATTAGTAATGATATTTCTTTTTTCAACTCTCTCCTCGACTTCTTCAATACGACAAGATGAGCTACAACCATCACCATTTTCTCTATTACCATCATCACACTGTTCTCCAGAAGTTACGATTCCATCTCCACAGACACTTCCTCATCATCATCCTCATCCACCTCCTCATCATACAGAAGACGAGCCTCATCATCCACCTCCTCATCATCATCCTCATCCATTTCTTCTATTTACATCAATGATTTGAGTTTCTGTACAATTAGCTTCTCCATTAGTAGCCTGGACAGTGATAGCATTATTTCATACATTAAGTGCTATACTGCTAGAAAATTTACCTCCTGTAGTCACTGTAACAGTTGATCAATTGATAGTAACGACAGCATCGAGATCTCATATGTTTCACACCACTGTCGTCCTACTCGATGTAGTGCTACTATTATCTGCAGGAGCAGTAATATCCAAATCTATCACATCAGTACATACTCATCCAAAACTAATACGTGCATCATCATGATCATCTTCACTATCTGGGTCACTATTGATATCATCTGGTGTACTATCGATATCATCTCCATCATCGATACTAATCTCAGCATAATTTACAATAGTTCATGTAAGGACCTCTCCATTGATGAGAAAGCGTATATCCACTCATGTCGACGATCATGGAGCAAGGCTCGTATTGATTGTCCTTTTTGCTTTATCAGTACCATCTAATGTCCATGCATCATCATCCAATGTAAGTCATAGAGGTATATAATCTGTAATTTCAAAGGTATTCGCTGTAATATCTCCTTCATTAGTCACGGTAATTCTAAAGCTAACGTTATCACCACTTGCATATGTTCATGTAGTAGTCAAGAGTTCTTTCTCGAGACTGAGATCATACTCATCCCCTCATCATCATCCACCATTTCTGATAAGTATAGATTCTATATCATGATCATCTTCGTCAGTATCACTTCAAGTAAATGAATCATCAACAGGTGTCCCATCATTATCTGGATCATCATCTGGTGTACTATCGATATCATCTCCATCATCTACACTAATCTCAGCATAATTATCTATCGTGCCAAGCTGCGTCCCATCTACACGCAAACTAATAGGCACCTCAACTTCTGCTCCTGGCTGGATAGCTCATGTGATTGTATAGCTTGCTGTATTATTTACACCACTGTATGTCCAGTTAGTATTGTTATCATCTCATATGAGAAATGCAAGTCATGATGGTATATAGTCTATAATCTCCACATTATTAGCTACGATATCTCCTTGATTCCTCACTCTAATAGCAAAAGTAACTCTTTGTCAGACGTTGAAGGTGGTTGTAGATCATTGTGTCTGTTTTATGAGCGCAAGATCGTATTCATCACCACTTCATCAGTCTTTGATGACAACAAACTCTATATCATGATCATCTTCATCATTTGTAGAACTTGCTTTTCCATCTTCGTCGATGACATTATCTTTCAAGGTATCATTATCTGGATCTGTATCAGGTGTACTATCGATATCATCTCCAGTATTTGAGGTAGAAGCTATTTCTGCAATATTTGGTAACTGACTCTTATTTGCATTTTCTACTCTCAGTGAAATAGTATGACTTGTTGATTGTCCAGCCGAGATATCACCAAAATCTAACACCACTTGCGTATCTGACTCACTCACAATAGTTGCACTACTTGAGACAAAAGCAAACTCATCAGCAAGATAATCTACTACATTTACATCAGTTGCCTCGACTGTTCATTGGTTAAATACCGTGATAGTAAACTCAACGACATCTCCGCTGCTTACTTCTATATCTGTATTTGCCAAAGTTTTTCTCAAAGCTAGATCATAGTCTTCATCACCTCCACCTCATCATCACTTACGAGAGATAAAGTCTGTTCCTCCACATTCTATATTTTCGTCTCATTCATTTTCTCATCGAGCTTCACAGACCACTGTATATGACCCTACAGCTGGACAGGTAAAGTTTATATCTTCTTGATCATCATCTGGATCATCATCTACGAACGGTGATCTAAAGATAGGTATCTGTGTGTTTGTTATTCCTGTAGCAAAATCTCCTGTATAAATAGCTATTCTATATGCGGAAGCTCCTTGTCCTTTACATGTTGCTACGACATTTTGTGTAGGTGTACATGATGATGTACTCACCATAGGAGCTTCACATACAAGTCAGTCACAACTTTCTCATGTAACTGGATATCTCACTATAAACTCATTATTTACTGTATCAATATCACAAGTTGTAGATTCTTCGATTCGTCATCACACATCTAGTGTTTGTTCATCTTCACAGTCACAGTCAGGCAGTTGTACTTCAAAACTTTTGACCACAGATGTATTTGCTGCAATATCTTCATCCACACATGAGAAACTTTTCCCATCTGCACTGATAGTACAATTACTCGTAGTAGATGTGTCTGTAAATCTTATAATTTCTCCTATATTGACTGTAAATTTGGTATCTACATCTTCAGCATTTATACTAGTACTGTTTGCAATAGTAGCTGTACAAGTTATCGTCTCTGCACACATAGGTGCTGTATCATCACAGCTAATAATAAGCTCAGGATCAGCACAGTTAGGTCATCAGGTACATGGCTGAGTATTACAAGCTTGTGATGTAGCTGGCTTAGGTGCTGGACATAGACTATCCGCTACGACAGTACCATTACTATCTCTACACTCTACTGTCCTGGTCTGTGTCCCTCAGCCACACTCAGCACTACATGGTCCATAAGATCAGATATATCGATTATAGTCTGGACACTCAGGATTTGTATAGCTACAATTTGCATCGCTTCCTCCATTTTGTCCTTCACAGGTCCATCTTCTCACTGTCTCACAGACATTTTGGTTGTTGTCACCTGATGGTGTTCCTGATGTACAGGTACCTGGAGTAGATCCACACACACCGTCTTGGCGTGTCGTACATGATTGATTATTACATGTTCTTGTCTCTGAAAGTACAGGACATGCTTGTCCGCCGTTTTGTGGTTGTTGAGTAATTGTTCTCGTTCTGGTCTGTGTTCCTCAGCCACAATTTGCACTACATGTACTCCATGCTCCCCGTGCGCTTACTTGACAGTCTATTGGACTAGGCGCACATACGTCTCCCTCATCAGTCAGTCCATCACAGTCGTCATCTTGTCCATTACATATCTCTGTGCTTGGCGTACATTCTGGTTCACATACGCCTCCTTCATCAGTCAGTCCATCACAGTCGTCATCTTGTCCATTACATATCTCTGTGCTTGGCGTACAGCTAGAGACACAGGTATTACCACTACATGTCTCTCCGCTCCCGCATGAGCCACAGCTAATTGTTCCTCCACAGCCATCACTCTCTGTACCACACTGTGCAGAACTACTACAACTTGTCTTAGGTGTACATTCTGGTTCACATACTCCTCCTTCATCAGTCAATCCGTCACAGTCATCATCTTGACCATTACATATCTCTGTGCTTGGTGTACATGTCGAACCTCATCCATCATCTGGATCATCACATACACCTCCTTCATCAGTCAATCCATCACAGTCGTCATCTTGTCCATTACATGTCTCTACAGAAGGTGCACATTGTGCTCATGCGATAGGTCATACAAAGTCATCAGCAACAGTATCTGTATCGACCGTGCTAGTGTTGTAGGATAATGGATACAGAAAAGATTGAATAAGCAGAGCTATGACAGCGACCAGTGATGTCAGTGCTCTGTATCAAAATATATGTTTCATATCAAAATAAGATAAGATAATAAAAAATGACATATAAAGAAAAAACCACAGCGTACAACGCATATAATATGTGGTTTTTGTTTATGTATTTGTGTTTTTGTTTTTTCAGTTTTTTTAGCAACACATGATATATAATATTTTACAGATAAATGTCAAGTCTAATTTTGTAAAAATAGAAAAGAAATGTGTAGACTGTTTTTAGGAAAAAGAAAAAGGAGTACGGCATTCCGCACTCCTTTTTTTTTGAATTTTTTGAAAGAAAATCAATCAATGTTTGATAATCTTTCTTTCGTTGGAGGTTCCATACTCATCTTTTATAGATAGTAAGTACGCTCCACGTTGCAGTGTAGACAAATCCACAACAGAACCTTTTAAAGGTCCTTTTTGTAGAATTTGTCCTGTACCCATAAGAATAATCTCATAATTATACCCTTGTTCCAAAGCCATCCCATCCATTTCTATGTTGACAAAGCTTTGTGCAGGATTAGGTGAGACCTGTAATACAGGAGTTTCAGCGTGTATGCTCAGAACGTTTGTGGTTTCTTCTGTGTTACAAGCAATCTTGACTTCAAAGGACTCAGAAAAGCCATACAACAAGTTACAATCTTTTTTTCTAATAATCCCTTGGTAGACGAAATTTCCTATGGACTTTATTATATATTTTGAAAAATTTCCAAAAGAAATATTTTTCGCAACTAAAGTCCCCATAGGATCTCCAATATCAGCCGCAAATGGTGTACAAGCAGTGTCGCATCTTTCTTGTGAACCAACACCAAAGACAATAACTTCCCATCCTTCCTTAACATAACCTTTCTGTTCAAATACGGCTTTTACATCTATGCCGTTTTTAATCAAATCTTTTGCTCTAACTTCTATAGGGAGTTTGAAGCCAAGATTTTCAGGATCCTCTTCTACAAGCACCCAAGGTTGACGTAGACATTTGTTTTGAGAAGATCTAGAAACATTTTCCAGTTCGTTTATTTTCTCGTAGTAGTCATCTGCTAGTGGAATTGCTTGACTAAATCCAACTCCATAAACTAGGAATAATAATAATACATTTAATACAAAATTTTTCATAACAGTAATTTTTTTAAAATTATTTAATTTATTTTTATATAACTAACAATTTTTAACATAAAATACTCAGCACTGTTGTGCTTTGTATAAAGATGTTAAAGATCGGATTTTTATTTTTGATGTAAAATATATATATATTTTATATTTAATGTCAACTACAAATATGATTATTTTCAAAATCAATAAAAATACTAAAAAAGAAAAGAAAAACATATAAAAAATATATGAAATGAAACTACCATCAAAAAGTAAACATAAAAGCATATTACATAAAATATACAATAATTTTACACAAGTTATACATTTATTATACACTATAATCAAAATAAGTATATATTTATTATTGTAAATACATCATAAATAGTTACATAATATATCACACAAGTAGAGTTAAGATATATTTACTTCCTCCATGAAATCTCATGCATAACTACATCCATATCACTGAAGCAATCAAAAAATACGATAAAACTAGACAGACATTCTACAACTATATCAACAAATGAATCGTCCAAAGCAAAAAAATCAACAACAAACTCTACCTCAACATCAACGATCTAGAAAAAATCATGACAGAGTACATCTCTATAGACTCTGATGAGACCGTCTATGAGACACAAGAGATACCCGTCACTGATAAAAAGATCACTGTCATAGATCCAGAAGACACACACGAAGATCAGTATACACAGACATATGATCATGACTATGATACCACTGCTCTCTTTGACGAGATAGAATGACAGACCAGAGAACTCATAGACCATATAGACCTTACCAAGCATGATATCTTCTTCGAGACAAAGAACATCCTCTACCAACAAGACCAAAAAATCATCACAACACTAGAGCAACAGACTCAATACCTTCAAGATGAAAAAAAACACCTTCAAGATATGTTCACAACACTCACACTCAAAAATAAAAAAACAAACTTCCGAATCTGATATACATGCATTGTTATTATAAACATAGCAATTATATACTTTCTCAATACGTATTAAATTAAGGTACAATAGCCTAATATATCTTTATTTTCATTCTTTTTGACATTACTTCAAAAAGAAACAAAAAAAGTCAAGTCGGTCGCAGCCTCACACGTACACCGACGACTCTTCTATCAAGCAAAGATACTAAATGAAATACAAAGCTAGCAATGCTTCGATGTCGCAAGCTAATTTGTGCTAATTTGTAATATGTAAGGGTCTAGACTAGTTTAGGTCTAGTCTGAGTAAAATTTCTTAGTAGTTTTAATACCTGTTTATACATATCTTTT
>JAOXNJ010189097.1:0-10298 GCA_028566655.1 Metis holothuriae
AGGAGTACCAAAATTTGGGCTGTTCCTTGGGCCACCTAGAGCTGAGAAAAGAAAGCTAAGCTTCAAAATGCAGTGTTCAGTTTGTCTATTGACAGGATATGCAAGCGCATTTTTCCCTGATAAAAGTTTAATTTAGATTTCTTTGATAAGTAAAAATCCAGTATAGTGATAGGAAATCTGGCAAGCAAAATGAGACTTTATATTGATTACTGTGGTCAGAATAGTAGCAAAGCAACTTTCCCGGGCAATGCCGGGTACTACTGCTAGTTGTAGATAAAACTAAAAAATTAGTTATACTCGAATGAGTTCTATGCACTACCTAAATGTTTTGATAACTGGGGATCGATCACCTTCAAAGTATCAGGCAAAACATTAAGAAATGATGAGTAGTAGGCACTTTATAAGAGCAATGGAGACCAAAATGTCTTTATAATTTGGACCGAGCCAGAATCCGTGAGTTTGCTCCTCATGATCTTGGCGCAACCCTGGGATCAAAGATTTTTTTACCTCTTCCGCTATTGTTATGGTTGCTGGCTCAGAATTCAGAACGAGTACGTTCTCCAGAGTACTAGTTACCAAGTACGAGGGCGTTTGTTATATCGAAATTCTACTTACTTAATTGTTTGATTTCCTGGGCTTGCCACGCTGATAAATGAAGACCATATTTGACTGCACTAATAAAGCAAATCAATTATCAAGTGCATAAAAGAGCGTTGTCAAAGTTCTCATCTTGTAAGGATTTTTACTCATCTTAGTGCCAGTATATTGGTAAAGTGGGCGATTCATGATTGGGTTGTCCCATTTCTCGAGTAAGCCGAGACGAGCGAACACGGGGGGTAAGAGGACCGGTCGTTTTATCTTCCGTGGGGTCTAAAGCATATCGCCAGTGGTTACGAAACTGTTGCAGTTTACCGCTCGGTTCAAAATTGGCGCCAAAACGGCACATGTAATTGATAGCAAACATGTGGAAAGGGGATGCGAAAGCTGAGCCACAATTCTTCTTCAGATATATATGTTTGTATACGACACCGAATTAACAAAGACATGTGCTTGACAGCGATCAAACACGTAGCAAGAGCTAGTCCACATCGTTCTTGTCGATGGGTCTTGTTATGTCGTCATCTGCCTCCGACGAAGGTTTCAGAGAACCGAGACTTTCAGATCGCTTGACACAACACACGTCTGAGTCATCACCCTTGCTTTTGGGCGTCGGTAAGGTGGAGGACACTCCAGTATTTCTTACGAACCCATCTTCACGCTTCTCCTCCTTGACGTTGTTCTTCTCTTTTGTCTCCTCCCGTGCCTCTTCGTCAACCAGTCTGGCAGTGTCATCCTTGCTTTTTGAAGTATTCTTCTTTGCGTCGTCGTTATTGTCGACCTTGGTCGCCGTATTGACACCATTCTTCTTCTTGTATACAAAAGGGGGCATTCTGTAGGCCCAATGGTCGGTGTTGACATTGCTGCCAGTGCTTGATCCACTACTTGAGCTACTGCTCGAGGCACAACTTGAGCCGTTGCCCGAGGCCTCGTGTCTTCGATGATAGAATAGAATATATGCGTTTCTTGTAACGATTTGCGTTTCTTCAATAGGCTTGGTGTAGACATCATCAAATGAGTACCACTGGCCGTCAGTGGGGTTGCGGCAGTAGGCAGTGTAGTGACCGCCTTGCATATCGTTACCGTGGTGATTGCATACGGCGTACAGATCATAGAAAGCACTGGTTTGCTCCGGCTTATGAGCTGTGTGTTGGCTGATGTCAAAATGTTCCAGAGGGAAATCAACAAGTGTATCCACCTTGGAGTCAGGGTGCCTAAATCGCTTCAGATGAAGGACCAGCACATCGGGCAATGACCATAGATCCATTCGCTTTATCACCTCTTGTTTCTCTTTGCAAGCTGGACAGAACCACGCATCGTTGGCACCCAGCTTCTCAGCCGAAGTATAAAGTGAAAAACACTCCTCAAGACTCACATGATGTTGATCGTCACTGTTTTCTTCTGCGTCCTTTATTGCTTTTCTGCAGTGGCGTACACTCGCGTGTTCCTCGACGTGGTCATTGTCGTCCGCGATTATCTGAGTCTTGGCCGGCATGTCCCACTCCAAAACCAGCTTTAAGTGCGAAACCAGCTTCGAGACGTTGCAGAGTGATAGTTGATTGTCAACTTTTTCATTATACAGTGGTAGTTCCGCCGATGGCTCCAAATAGCTGTCGTTACTGGTATCTTGGTTGTTCTCAAGGATATTAACCAGGCGTATTCGGAAGAGAGGAACTTTCTGAGCAGAAATGAGGATGTCGTCGTGCAGAATGCTGCTCATCTCCTTCATCAGTAATTTCTGCAATTTTAATGCGATGTCAATAAGTTTTTAATTAATATTATACAAATGCTAAAAATGAGGAAAGATATAAAAAATTAGATGCTTGCCTGAAGGTCATCATAACGAGTCTCTCTGGATATTTGCATGGCATAAGCGTTTCCGAAACGCTTCTCGATGTGACTTTCCTTGTAGACATTGACCCAAGTGAGAATCACGTAGTTACCATCCGACTCATTCTTGCAGTTTTCAACCGGTTTTGGGACCTGAAAAGAGTAGTGCAAAAAATCGAAAAAAAGGAGATAAAAGCAGCAAAAAAAACAAGAGCGATCCTACATACCTCGATGCAGTACAAGGCGTTGTTTTCGTCGTCTCCCTCTACTTCCTCGACACTCTGACTGTCCAAGTAGTTGCTGACGAAACCCTTGGTGCCTATACTAGTGATGATCATGTGCTCCACCTTTATGCCCGTGTCCATTGCCAACATTGATCTCAATTCCTTTACGGAGTCATTAGCCGCATTCAGTGTCAAGCCAACCTTGACTTGCCTTGGAGTTTGGTCGAGATAGACCACAGTGACCAGAACATGTTTGAGCTTTTGGGGCATGGGTATGGGCAGCGAGACGCATAGAAAGGGGTCAAACGTGTTGCTTTGCCGTTGACAAGAAGGACAGGTCAAGGACGACCTGAACTGGGCCTGGAAGACATCGAAAACGACACTCTTCTTGCTGCCCAAGTAGTTCTTCAACGAGGTCTTGGCGGCCAACCAATCGCTCTCCATGGTCTCTTCGGCCTGCTCCTTGGTCTTGCTCTTGGTCTTAGTGTCCTCGTGCACGTGGTCGAGCAGCCACAGGAGGAACTCTTGCGCGTCGTGCTGCGCACTGCCGCGGTATTGCGTGGCGTGCTTCTCGATCGCGCTCTTCAGCTTGATGCTCAACTCGGGCTCGTATTGCAGCGACCACAGGCCCTTCATCAACGTGGCCAACAGCTCGGTCACCTCTCCAGTGCTGACTGCCTTCGGCGCCTCCTTGTTGCCCAGCTCGTTGTTGAGGTTGACCTTGGTGGCCAGCGCGTGCGTGCCGTGTCTGAGATGCGCGGCCAGCGAGTGCACGAGGCGCCAATTGCGGTTGCGACGCACGTGGCTCTTGTAGGCGTCCAGCACCAGGTACTCGGCCAGAACGTCGGTGTAGCTCAGACACTGCAAAATGGCGTTCATGAAGCAAGTGTTGCCGTGATTCCGGATGCCAATCACCCCCGGAACACCGTTCTCAGCGTCAAATCTGCAATCAAAAGAGGCATATTTATGTCAGGACCAAAGGGAAGAAGGTTTTATTAAGCACCTTCGTTTCCACTCGGCGACGCGTCTCTGGTCCTCGGCGTGACCGAAGGGGGCTCGGTGATTGCTGCCCACGCCGTTGCTGCGCCGGACAATGATGCGTTTGACCATCTGTCTGATCCTGCCCTCGCCCTCGCTCTTCGTCTCCTCCCTGCTCAAGGTGGCCGCCTTGTTGCCGGTGCGGTTGGCCCGGCTGAAGCGCACGCGCGGTAGCGTGAACGCCTTCTTGCCCCTCGTCGTCTCCGACGCCTCCATGGCCGACACCAACAGTCCTTGCTGCACTGCCTGTCGCAAGGCGTGACCACCGACAGCTGCGGCCTGCACTCCACGAACGCCAGTACACACGCAAGCACTACACGCGGGTGGGCGCGGCCGCGCGACAGCTGACGCGTCAGCTGACGCGACAGCTGACAAGGGAGGGGCCACATTGCGTGCGCTCAAGGTTACGGCTGACTTTATTGCTTTCCGGGGCCTTAATTTGCATTTTTTTGTAATTGTGTAATCTATAAATATTGTCAGTAACATTTAAGCCAAATTCTCTTCTCAATCAATCCCTTGTAATGTAATTGATCATACATCCGACAAACTTGTTTTTGGACGTGATTCGAGGTTGCGTGAGCAACAAAGGCAAATGTTGCGCTAAATAAGCTTTGCTCTAGTAATGAGAGAAACCCCTATACGTACCAAGGTTATTATATATACCCTAGACGCAAAAGACTCGTTATGTAACATGAAGTGACGTTTTTAAGTGCAGTTTGTAGTCGGTTGCCAAGGGAAACGCGATGTTGCGGTCGTCCTCCGTGCTCACGAACTTCTCCAAGTTCGTCGTGAACAATCACCTTCATCGAAATCTGAGTAATACGAGCTCGTTGTGCGCACCGAAGTTCCTGGAGAACGCGGAGGAGGCCGTCAAGGACATAAAGGACGGATCCAAGCTTCTCGTCGGAGGCAAATTATAGACAATTTGCACCAATAAACTCAAAATTTTCACTAAACATCTTTTGTTGATTGGTATTTATTCAACATTTTTTATTATTTCCATTTAATGGGCGAATGTAGGGTTCGGGCTCTGTGGCATTCCCGAGAAGTTGATTGAGGCGCTGCTGAAGAAGGGGACCAAGGGTTTGACGGCTGTGAGCAACAACGCGGGTACAGACGCTTTCGGCCTGGGTTTACTCATCAAAAGTGGCCAAATAAAGCGAATGATTGCCTCTTATGTGGGCGAAAACAAGGAGTTCGAGCGCCAATTCCTCAACGGTCAACTCGAGGTCGAACTCACGCCCCAAGTAAACGCTCACAATTACAACCTTATGACAAAAAGACAATAATAAATGTTGTAGATTTTGGCCTGCTCTACAACTTTTATTAATACTATTTTTGCGATCAGGGCACGTTGGCGGAGCGTATTCGCGCCGGGGGCGCGGGCATCCCGGCCTTCTTCACCCCCACGGCCTACGGAACGCTGGTGCACGAGGGTGGCGCCCCCATTCGCTACGGCCCCAAAGGAAGCATCATAGAGGCCAGCAAGGCCAGAGAGAGTCGCAATTTCAATGGCGTCAATTACATAATGGAAGAGGCCATCAAAGGCGATTTTGCGCTCATCAAGGCCTGGAAGGCAGATAAATACGGAAACTTGGTGTTCCGCAAAACGGCCAGGAACTTCAACCCCGCCATGTGCAAGGCCGCCAAGATGAGCATCGTGGAGGTGGAGCACATCAGCGAAGAGGCTATCGATCCCGAGATGGTGCACGTGCCCGGCGTCTTCGTCCACAGAGTCATCAAGGGCGAGGGCTACGAGAAGAGGATCGAGAGGATCACCACCAGAACCAACGACCAAGAGCTACAAGTAATGACGACACTTCGACACTTGATTGGTTGAATTGCAGCATTGATTATTGATTGATTACTTGATTTGTTGATCGTAATGTGACTTCTTCATTGATCGTTTTAGTCAAGTCAATCGGAGTCGGCGTTGATGCGCGAGCGCATCGTGCGCCGGGCGGCCCTGGAGTTCAAGGACGGCATGTACGCCAACCTGGGCATCGGCATGCCGGTGCTGGCCTCCAACTTCATCCCCGAGAACGTGCACGTGCATCTGCAGAGCGAGAACGGCGTGCTCGGTCTGGGCCCCTTCCCACTCGAGCACGAGGTCGACGCCGACCTGATCAACGCCGGCAAGCAAACCGTGACGGTGGTCGACGGGGCGAGCTACTTCTCCAGCGACGACTCCTTTGCCATGATCAGAGGGTTGTTCAAATCATCACTTTTGACCATCAAAAAGTCTGAATTTGTCGCATTAATTTGCTTCTGTTCCTCCAACAGAGGTCACATTGACTTGACCATCTTGGGCGGCATGCAAGTGTCGAGGAGCGGCGACCTCGCCAACTGGATGATCCCCGTAACACAATTAACTTTATCAAAACGATTCAATTGTCAATATCAAAGAAACAGAGTTGATATTAGATTGTTGTAGGGCAAGTTGGTGAAGGGCATGGGCGGCGCCATGGACCTGGTGTCGGCGCCCAGGTCAAAGGTGATCGTGACCATGGAGCACACGGCCAAGGACGGCACCCACAAGATCCTCGAGCAGTGCAGCCTGCCCATCACCGGCAAGAACTGCGTGCACACCATTATTACCGAGCTGGTACAAAAACTATGTATACACATTTATCTATTGCTCAAGTGAATTGATGTAGGTATCTACCGTGTACGTATGTAATGTAAATTTATTGTTTCCTAAATAGGGAGTGATGGAGGTGGACCAGGAGCGAGGAGTGCTCGTTCTGACCGAAATAGCAGACAATGTCAGTGTTGAAGAGGTGCAGAAACGCACTGGATGCGAGCTGAAGATTGCGTCTGACCTCAAGAAAATGGCTCAGATCGCTTGAATAAAGCTAATCTTTGTCGAAAGAGAGCCTCGTGAAGATCTAATTTTGAAAATGTGTTGACATCAATTTGACAAAAACTACCGTACCAAAATTTCAGTGACCCTTGAAAGCCATATGTCTTGAATACCTTCAGGTACGAACCTGGTACTTCCACGATGCATGTCTTAAAGTGATGCTTGCTTCTTTAAACACTAAAATTCCACAAATACAAAATAATACTTTCCCAGTCTACTGTCTTTATAGTTTAGAGGATAGAAAACAAATATTTTTTCATGCTAAGTTGGTATGTTTCTGGACTAAATTTGCTCTTAAATTTGATAAAACTACGTACCTATTTATACTAAATTTTTACTAAAATGAAAATACGTATGAGCAAACAATTATTATTGTCAACAGCATCTACTCCATGGGAGACAAGTGTGTATTTATGTGAAGGGTCCATAGAATTCCATCTGACAATGAAATCGATTACGTCTACATACATGTACGGCTTATCTCACCAGTTTGTTAAGCCAGTGAAGAGACCATCAATCAACACATTCGACTTGGGGAGAAACAGATTGTGGGCGCATTAATGATTATGCCTATTTTGAACAGCAATATGGTACTGGAAATAAGGAAATGGGTTGCCACTACAGCGGGTTGCCATCAACAATTGGGCTGGGGGGATGGATATCATGGCCATCTTTCTTTCTTGCATTCGGGTTCCACAATCACTAAGCGGTTCCGCCGAACCACGCCGTGAGTTATCGTACTGATCAATTAAATTTGAAGTAATCACAAGGGGGTAAAGGTGAGACCTTGGAAACTGATTATTCTGAGCGGGGCAGCAAGTCCAAAGCTTGGTACTGCAATGAATGAATCACTCGAGAACTGAGAGAATAGATGGGGTCTATACTTTGTGTAGATTTTTCGAGTCCTTTGTCCAATTTACTAAACCAAAGAATAGCTGTGTGACGAAAATCTATGATGAGCTACTGTCTTCAGGAGGCACTGATGTCTTCTTCTCAACGATCTTCAGGTGGAATGTCCTTTTGATTGCTCCTGTCGACCGCGGCGGCCTTGACGAATGGGCTTGATCGGTTGAGAATCTTGTGTCGCCACTGGCGCTCTTCCTGCACACGCTCAAAGCACTCGTAGAGAAAAACGTACTGCAACAAATAAACGTTTTGTCATTTTGACCAAATGCAACACTGATCAAAGAAAGAATAAAACGACTTGTTCTTACGTGTGGTGTGTAGATACGGACCCATCGAGGTTGTTTCTCCTGTCTCTGGTATTGGAAAGAAAAGGCCATTGAATCGTCGTCCAAATCATATTGCACTATGCTCGACCAATCGAACTCGATGACTTGATCCTGAGGACAAAAGTTGCGAAAATGTTAGAGAAACATTAATATAAATGTCGTCATTGTAATCTAGTTAAATTGCCTCCTCTGTCCCGTCATCCTTGCACGCTCTGAGACTAAAGGCGTTGAATGAGACGATCGGGATGACATGACCCTCTTTGCGCGAGTCACAGGCGCAGTGAGGAAACACAACCGACCCATAACCTTCCATGGAACGTACAGCTTCCAAATACTGCGAAGTAATTATGTAAAATAAGAAGTAAGCAAAAAATGCTCAAAAAAATGTTATAAATATGGTTCTAAATACTTCTTCTTGTTTATTGCCCTCTTGCATAGCCTTCAGCTGATAAAGCTTCTCTTGGGGCCGAATATGGTTGCGGTTCACCTCTTCAATAGCCTAAAACGGACAAAAATAGATGAGAAACCTTTGATAACTTATACACTAAATCAGAGATCCAAGACAATAATAATTATGATGCTAAAATCTATAAACGTTACCTGGTGGAATAGGAATTTTCTGGCCACAGGATCTTGGTGCAACAAGAGCTCTGATTCCGTGTCGAAAAGCCACTTCTTGACCACTAGGCAAGTGGCAGCCGCCGTACTGTAGTTGGCTATATATAAAGAGTGGGGATTGTCATTGCATTGTAGTTTTCGCTCGAAATTGAGCTCGACAATTTCGAAGAGTGCGAAAGCATCGTAATGTTGAGAATCGAGACCGACGCTCATAGCCACATGACGGTAAAGCTCAGCTGCGTGGGCACTACGACGCGTATTAACTGTCAATACATCTTGACTGGGGAGCAAAACCTTCACCTCCACTGTTGGACAATTACCCTATAAAACATAACAAATGTGAAGATAAAAAACTTAAGAAATGTTGAATATTGTGCCTTACGATCTCATCCTCCGACTCTGTGAGGAACTGCTGCATTATACTACTCTCTGCTATTACGCGCACAGCACACACGCGCTCTAAGTACTGCTCTAAGCCGCGGCGACGGGTGTCCAATTGCTGCTCACTCAAACTAGATCAAGAACATACCATTTGGGCAATTAACAAAAACTAACCAACAATAAGCCACATGTGCTTAGTGCAAAGCTTTTTTAGTGCTCACACGAACGGCCATTTGCCAGGCAACTTTGGAAACTCGAAGCCCAGAAATTCTCTTCTAAGATTGTTGTGTAAATTCACGAAATCGCTGTATCGCCTGGAGCAAAGTTGCCTCCCAGCCATGAAGATTGTGAAGACGACAAAACGCTCGTTGTACTGATCGACGTAGCGGAACTCGGGCACGGAAATGGGCAGAGACCTCTTCTCGCTGTAATCGCGAACCTCGTAGCAAGAAGTCGTATCTTCTACAAGAAGGAATAAACACACATTGTATTCTGTATTTCATTTTTAAAAATAAAGACTCCTAACCGTTCTGCTCCCTCTCGGCCTCCTCGGGCAAGACGGAGATGAGCGTGAGCGTCAGCGTGTCGCCGCACGCCTTGATCAGCTCCACCACCTGCTTGTGACTAGCGCCCTCCACATTTAAACCATTGCTACAGCACAAAAGAGGTCATTTAAAGGGAAATTAACTCTTAAACTGATGCGCATTGTGATTGACTGACACTTGGAGGATCCGGTCGCCCTTGAAGACGCCGGCGTTCATGGCGGCGCCGTTGTTGAGCACGGCCGACACGTGCTGCAGCGGCGCGTAGAGCTCGCCGTGCAGCGAGCGCAGCGGACCGCCCTCGCTCACTTGGCCGCGCACATTGAAGCCGAAACCTACGATTAACGCACACCAATCATCATACAGCCCGAAAATTGAGCTTGATGGAACTGAATCAGATAAGCACACCGGTCTCGGTTTTGCGAATGAGCACGACATGAGGGGCGTAAATCCGCGAATGCGTCACGCCCTCCTCCGACTGATTGGCGCCACCGGAAGCGGACTGAGGGACGCGCGTGCTCAACGACGTGGTCGTCGTCGATCCACGCGCACCGGACGATGTGCCCAGAGATGAAGTGCTGGGGCATCTGACACCAGAAGCAGCAGGACTCAGGGCCGGTGCCGTAGCAATAGCAGTGGTAGACGCAGAAATTGACGTGGTAATAGGGGTTGTTGTGACTGGAGTGTCCTCCTCGTGCTCGTTGTTGGTGTCCTGGGCGTTGGAGAGCACCCCCAAGGGGTCGTCGGTGCAGTCGGCCTTGGCCGCCACCAGCGCCATCGCCCAAACCTGCTGGGCTTCGCGTCAGCTGACCAGTGGGCGGCAGACCAAGGTTATTATATATAAGGTTGAACCATTACGAGTACTATAAGCGAGTGATGACATCACGGGAGGCAACGGCCTGCATAGCCTGAGCCATACCTGGCAAATTTTCATTACATAGTGTGATTTATAAAAACTTCCAACATCAATTTC
>JAOXNJ010189108.1:0-10298 GCA_028566655.1 Metis holothuriae
AATAAGATAGGAAGAGCACGTAGCAATCACTCATGACCCTTGGGGATCGCGTGCAACATGTGCGGCCTCAGGTCGGGGATGAACACGTCCTCCTCTTCGGCCATGTGTGTGTGGTCGGGGGAAACAGCCAATTAGAGAGCAAACTTACGCATTGCGTGTACATACAACTCTTTTTTATAATCTTTTTTATTATAAAATGTTTTTTATAAAATGTTTTAAAATAAGCTCATTTATTGTACTATATTATTGCCATGATTGCTTTATATGTATAAAAGTGCATGTCAAGTATGTAATAAAAGTGATGACAGTAGGCAATAAGGTAAGGCAGTGATGACAAGGCACTAAGCCCCTCAATTGTGTTCAGGTGATAGCGTGGTGGCTTGGCGGAAGGGGACTTCGGTGTTGTCTGCTGGCTCGGTGTTGGTGACGAGGGACCCCAGGTTCTCCTTGGTGTCGCCGTCGTTGTCGTCGTCCACGATGTCGTCCAGGTCCAACTGGCAGCTGGAGTTGAGGGACGTGCGCATGCGCGACGCCGGCGACTTCGTCTGTCAGATCGGCGTGCACAACAGAGACCAGCCACTCGAAGTAGCCCACACTCTAGAGGTCCTAGGTAAGTCCGACATTAATAAAAGTTCCCAAATATCAATTTTACTCAAAAAAGTTACTAATAAGATTTGTTTATTATGATGTGGTGCACATTTCCTATTTTATGCGTTTTTCTGTAGTGCCGCCTAGAGTGGAGGCAAAAGCGTTGAACGGCGAGGTGGTGGCCAAGAAGGGATCTAGGGTGACGCTGGAGTGCGCCGCCTCCGGAAACCCTGTGCCAGTCATTACTTGGGAAAAGGAGGTTTGCTTAACATTTTTTTATTAAGGAATTATTCATTATTTTTTACTACTTTTTTATTAAACACTATGAAAAGAAAAGCCACAATAACTCATATATTGACACACACATAACACCCGTTTATTTATTGGTAATACAATTTGTCAATAGTGGCAAAAGAGCCTTTTTTTCAGACACTTGCCCGTCTAGACTAGACAGCCTCGACTCCACGACGTGTCATGAATCACGATCAGCTGAGAAGAAAGCATTTCTTCTATTGCCTATCTATTTGTATATACTATAAGAGAAGTGATTGTAGTGATATGTAATGTTGTCTTTTATTGACGTCAATGAGTGACAAACAAGTGAAGACATCGAAGATCCTCGTTTTATCCACAAAAACCAACGTATACTCAAATTATCCATCACTTTTACTGCTACTTGTCTTCATTATAAATAATGTCTTTATTATACTACCTTTATTAATGAAGTCTCTTTATTAAGAAGTTCTCGAAATTAGCAGATTTGATGGTGCTTTAATGTCTGCAGCAAAAGTTTCACTGTCCAAGAGACAAAGACAATATGGGCACAAAGATGAGAAATTTTTAATCATATAAAAAGAGTAGTATAAAAAAGAGTAGTATATAAAAAGAGTAGTATAAAATGTTTATGAACTAAAAAAATATTAATTTCCAAAATTGATAAGAAGTATTTTAAATTAATAAAAAATGATTGAAAATGGAATTTTACACCTGGAATCTCCCTGGCAACTACCACTATATACAGCTCAAATTTTATAACTACCTTTTAAGTGCTTGAATTAACATAATTTAAGTGTTCAAATTTTAATTAATGATCCTATTTAATGTTGTGGATAAAGAACGGAGCGTTGCCGGAGGGAACGACGTCCGGCGCCAGTGCGCAGCAGTTCACGTTGGCCAGCCTCGACCGATTCCACTCCGGCAGGTCGGTACCTACACAATCAATCAATCAATCAATCAATCAAAATTGATTGATTGATTGATTGACTTTTAATTGATTGATTGCAATTATTAATGGGTTTGATTGATTAGGTATTACTGCAAGGCCGACAACGGCGTCGGCGCCCCGGCCGTCTCCAGTCTGCGTCTCCGCGTCCTATGTAAGTTATTGCAATTAGTGGATATTTCGTCATAACATTTCAAATGTGCTTCATTTAAAAAAGAAGAACTTTTTTTAATATTTTTGCCCTTTTTTGCCCTTTTTTTTTGCATTAAAACTCACATTTTTGGCTTTTGGGGACAAAAGGAGATCATATTTATTGCACTGCATGCTCGAGTCAGAGCATCTGGTTCTGATGGCCAGACGTCTGCTCACAACCAACTCATATCATTTCCAGTACTACGAAGTACGTACATCTATTCTAGAATGTTTTGCAAAAAATGGAAGTAATAAGAGTGTTGTAACAAAAGGCACAAACCAAGTTGTATTTATTGTGAGAGTTCTTTTTATTTTCTTGGCTGAACGGCCAGATGCGTTTGAATGGCTCATCATCCCCAATGAGCCCACCAACTATTACAACAATATTGCACTAAATAGCTAAGGAGACAGACACTCATTTGTTCCACCCCACGTCTGTCAGACCAAATCAACTACTTCTGCTACTATGACTTCTTCAACTACTTCTATTACTAAGACTTCTCCGACTACTACTACTAAGACTTCTTCGACTACTTCTACTACTAAGACTTCTTCGACTACTTCTATTACTGAGACTTCTCCGACTACTACTACTACATACTAAGACTTATCCGACTACTACTACTACTTAGACTTCTCTGACTACTACTACTACTAAGACTTATCCGACTACTACTACTACTTAGACTTCTCTGACTACATCTACTACTAAGACTTCTCCGACTACTTCTACAGCTAAGACTTCTCCGACTACTTCTATTACTGAGACTTCTCCGACTACTACTACTACTAAGACTTATCCGACTACTACTACTACTTAGACTTCTCCGACTACTACTACGACTTAGACTTCTCCGACTACTTCTACTACTATGACTTCTCCAACTACTTCTATTACTATGTGTTCTCCGACTACTTCTACAGCTATGACTTCTCTGACTACTTCTATTACTATGACTTCTTCGACTACTCTAATACTTAGACTTCTCCGACTACTTCTACTACAACGACTTCTCTGACTACTTCTACTACAACGACTTCTCCGACTACTACTACTATTAAGACTTCTCTGACTACTTCTATTACTTAGACTTTTGCTACTACTACTTCTTACTACTGCACTCTTTTTTACTACTGTACTTTGACCTGAAATGGCTTTTTTCACTTCTACAAAGATATTTTCTACTACTGCCACTTTAATGACATCTACTACTACTACTCTGACATCTACTACTACTACTCTGACATCTACTACTACTACTACTTTTATAAGAGCAACTACTACTGCTACTGCTACATCAGCAACTACTTCTACTTCCAGAACGACTATTTTTGCTAGTAAAAGAGAGCATCCTCCATTGTTGTTGTCCTTTGTGTCGTTGTTGCTCTAAGGTCTGGGATGGACGAAAGCAGCTAGTCATAAATAAAAGTCACATCGCTCTCTTTCTCTCCTTATAAAGTAGCAAGAAATCTGGCAGTAGTAGTAGTAGCTCCATTTATTTCTACAAAAGATGCTGTAATAATGGCCAAAAAAAGAGAGTAACAAGTCTTTTTTGGTCATAGCTCTTCTTTAGACTTGCTTTTCAGGGTGTCATTTGTTCCCCCCAGAGAGCTTCTCTCCAACATTACACAACATTTTTGTGTACTTGCTTTAGTCCAAGCTCCCCCCTCGTTCATTTGTCAAAGCCCAAACGCCTCCACAAGCAACGAACTTCTTCTGCAAATATATGTTATAGTACATAAAGTACTAAAGTATTATAGTACTTTATTATGGAAGTAATGTAATGTGGTTGTGTAGTAAGAAGAAGGCACTAATGTACTAATCTAAGTAGGCCTCTCTGTTCCACTTAGAGCCGAGATTGCCTTTGGTTCTGGCTCCAAAAAAATAGAACTGCACATAAGTAGTCAATTATAAAGAGAGTCGGTGTTCAAATGTGGATAACTTGGAAGGAAGTTTAAGTGCTTTTGATTTGAGGGAAGAGGATGTGGTTAAGGAGAGTTTTGGTATAGTTGATTGATTGATTGATTGATTGATTGATTGGCTCATTAATTGATTGATTGATTGATTGATTGACTGATTGGTTGATTGACTGATTGGTTGGCTCATTGATTGATTGATTAGTTGGTTGATTGATCAGCGTATAGACTTGCTTCTCTCTCATGTCAACATATTACTGAAGTCAATCATCTTCACTGCTTTCACCATAAGTACTAATAATGAAAGTACCGCAATTGATATTACTAAAAGTGGCCCTAGTACTTACTTTAGTGGCAGCATTTGCTATGAGGCATCTCTATATACATATTTAATGGTCGACAAAGCAGCATGAGTAGAAGCAATGAACACCCAAAAAACGAGCCCCAAACGCAGTACGTGTAGAAAGCAAGTGCAATTTGACTTCTTTATTACATTGGAACTAAATGTAGCTACTGTAGTACATATGAAGTAGTGCAAATGTCCTCTGCGACATACGTGGGTGTCCAGTGTATCCATAAAAATCTTTGTAGCTTCCCCCAAGCTTCTCTCGGTCATTGTACAGTGGTCGTTGAGCCCATAGTGGTCGTCGTAAAAGACAGCAACGACAGCAGCACAAAATTGCCTCCCCCAAACGCTGCAGTACGTAGGTACTTACAAAAGTCCCCAAAAAACACACTTTTATACTACACTTTATAGGTACTTTAATGTATTTTTATATATTTTTGTACAGTAATGTATCTGCATTTTTGTGCTGCAATGTATCTATATTGGAGCTTTGAAGAGTTAAGAAGATTTTTGGTTAAAAGTGACTTTATTAAGCTTTGCTTCTAGTCTAATAAAAGAGCAAAGTAACACTTGTTTCTAGTACATGTAGCTACAAATAATAAGAGAAGAGGGGAGTCTTTCTATTGGTGTTGCTTCCGGTAGCCTCAGATCAGATACGATCCATATCCCATCTTCCATCAATAGAAAGAATGTACTACAAAAGCAATCTTTGTACAGATATTTATTTAGCAAGGGTCATTGCCTCCTTTACACCCCGCCATGTTCTTGTCGGAGTCACGTGACAGCTCGGACACGCAGTACACTTCTCTTATTACTTCTTGTTGTTGTTGTTGTTGTTGTTGTTGTTGTTGTTGTTGTGGTAGACGTTATTGGAGTTGTCTGTTTTTCGGCCCGTCATGTACAGGGATGTGTTCAAGTCGATGTCTCGGAGTGACAAGCAACTCGCTCTAAATAGGATATTTTCTAATGGAACTTCATACAGAGCTTCCTAGCATTTTACCTATATGAGACAAGAGGTAGAAAGAGAAAGGGGCTTGAAATTCGATTACATCTACACTACTAAATTCTTCAAAATAATATTTAAATGTGACTTCAATATAGAAATTTTTATAATAGTATGTACTGCAGAAGAACAAAAGTGTTCTGAGCAGCTACCTAGCTGGATTCCCAGTGCACTTCATTCACTGCATTGAATATTCACTGGCATTGCTTGAATTGTGGGGCCTGCAACAGCCCTGGAATACTTGATTGCACTTTCATATTTTGCATGCATGTGCAAAAAAAAAGGATTTTCTTCAGTGCAAAAAATGATAAGAACATGAATGTTATCTCAAATATTGTGCAAATTTGAATTCTACATATATGATTTTGGTTTTTTAGATGAGCCGGAAATAGAGGTGGAGGCCGAGAAGGTTCACTCGGGTCTGGGCAAGGAGGCGCATCTCACTTGCGTCGTGCACGGCGAACCCCGACCAGAAGTAACATCATTTCTTCAAAAATTCAAATATTTTACGTTTTTATCAAAATTTCGACAAAATATGGCTAAAAAATGGCTAAAAAATGAGTAAAAATGCCTTAAAAATGCCTTAGAAAATGCCTTTTATTAATTTCTTGCTCTCTCAATTATATCTACCTGCGTAGGTGCGTTGGTTCAAAGGACGTCGCGAGCTTAGTTCGGACGGTAAAACGGATTTGTTGCTTGGCCCCGGTTCGAGTTCGCGACACACTTTGGTTGTGCGAGAATTGGACTCGAGTCAGGATTTCGGCAATTATTCGTGTTTGGCCGAAAACAGTTTGGGCACGAGTCGCAGACACATCGAGATTCACGGCCGACCGACGCCGGCCATCTTCAGAGACGATCTCACGACAAACATGGGACAACAGGGAATGAGTGCGCATCTGCTCAAGTGGACCACTGACAGCTACACTGCCATCGAGGAATACAGATTGCTTTACAGGGAAATCAAGCCATTTCATCCCGTGAGTATTCAATCTAATCAATCATCGATTAATAAACTTCAATTAATCACTTTTTAAACATTCTAAATTTAGTGCTTTATTTGCTAAGATAAACAATTAACTTCATTACTTCGTGATGGATGGATGAGCTTTATGAGTGAGTAGTAGTAAATTTTGATTGCTTCATCAATCAGTTCGAACTGTGAACATTGATTGATTGATCGATCAATCAATGAGGAAAAAAGAAGCTTTTAGAAGAAATTCCTCCTTGTCCTCTACAATATTTACTTCTTGCCTATTTGCATAAGACTCACTTGTACGTAACTATACTGTAGCTCTATAGTAAGTAGGTAACGTAATTGAAGCAAAGTTTGGCTAGGGAAAAACTCTCTTCAACCAATATACAAACTGTACTACAGTATGAAATGAAGTAGATATAGCACTTTTGCTATCACTACATCTATTTAGCTCAGTATGTAAAAAAGAACCAATACTGTAGTAGTAGTAGTAAAAGTAGACAATTGATTGCTTTTATATGGGTGGTGGTGAAGGGATCGATGTGTAGGGTGTTGCAGGCAAGGTATTTGCTCCCAATTCGCTCCAGTTCGTCGACACCAACGAGGAGAACGACGACGACATCGACAACAACGACAACATCGACAACAACGACAACAAGAGCAACAACGACAACAACATGTGCAACAACGACAAGAAGGAGAGGAACGAGTTGGAGGTGTGTGTGTGGGGGTTCGAAGCAAAGTTATTTCATCACGTCCATCCGCTCGCTCTCAACTTCGAGCCCAGAACACTTTCACATAATACGACCAACATTAAAAGACATTTACCAAAGCTACGTACTGCATGAAACACATACTACATATTACCTTATAGTATTAAAGGCGCCATTTGTGAAGTATTAGTGTAGTCTTGACAGCCAGCAATAAATGTCTGTAGTAAAGCAATTTCGTTGTACTGTAGTGTCGAAGAAGAAACAGTGGTTCTCGTTTTAATAAATGAGCTTTGGTAGACTAATTGTAGATGTAAATGGAGTAGTAGCAGCAGTAGTAGTTGTTTTAGTATAAAACGTAGTTGTAGACGTAGTAGTAAATAGTTTAAGAAGTCCAGTAGTTTTAGATTTGGAAGAAGTAGCAGTTTTAGAAGACTTGTAGAAGCAAGTACATATACGTAGGACTATTAGTAGTAGTAGTAGTTGTTGTTGTTGTGGTAAATGTGGTAGTAGCAGTAGTCGTTTTGAGCATCTAGTAGTCAAAGTAGCACCAGAACTCTCGTAGTTTGAAGGGGTCCAAGCCGAGAATGCCAAAAGACTCGAAATGAGATTCGTCGGATCAAAGAGGGAGGGTCGTCGCTTTTGCGGATCCGACAAGGAACGACTTGTAATACTCACTCGTTTTACTCGTAGTAGTAATTGTCTTCTCTCTCAGCCCCTTATGGCCGTCCTTAAGTCGCTCCAGAAGGCTCATTTCGACCAGACAGCCACTTTAGAGCTACAATAAAACCCGCAATTCCACTACTTCTATTACTCATTGCAGTTTACAACAAACACATTAATAAATGTAGTACATAGTAGTAGTATACAGTATAGTGTTCACAATACAACTGTAAAAAAGCAGCGCTGTATTTTGAACACTTGTAAAGTGACAACAAGTAAAGTTAATTGACTTTCCTAGAAAGGCTAGAAGAGGTTAAATAGTTTAAGCAGAAAAGGCTGTGACAAAAGAGAAAGCCAATTTAGGTAGAGACTTTAAAAGTCATTGTTTAGACGCCTCCAAAACCCATTATTTACCTTTTGTCACGGACTCACAGTAAACAATCACGTGCCCTACTATAAAGTTGCTTTAAGTAAAGTCCGTTTTGCACTTGACCCCGTGTCTTTTTTAAAGAATTTTTATTAAAAGGACAAAAGGAGCAATAATAAAGATAGCGAGGAGAAGTTGGAAAAGTTGTGGAACATCGTTGGCAAAGAGCCAGAAACAAGTGACTTGTTCAGACGGGTCAAGGATCCAGCACAACAAAACTTGCTCATTCCACACTATATGATACTGTAGCCATAGTACATTCAATAGAACGTTTAATAAAAGAAGTAAAGAAGCTATGTTATAAAATTGTCTCTTTTTCAAAGTTTTTTTTTTATTTATAAAAATTGCATTGAAAGTT
Source organism: Metis holothuriae (assembly GCA_028566655.1). Lineage (NCBI taxonomy): Eukaryota > Metazoa > Arthropoda > Copepoda > Harpacticoida > Metidae > Metis > Metis holothuriae. Next base: position 8,400 of record JAOXNJ010189108.1, read on the forward strand.
GAGAAGAAGGTAGTTGAAAGTGAAGAAGGTCACTTCTGTTTGTTTGTCTCTTTGAACAAGACCTTTCTTTCTTTCTTTGTTTGTTTGTGTGTGGCTTTTTTCAAACTTTTCTTCAGACACTTGTAAAACGACCTTTTTTATATAAAGGACTAGGTGTTTCCTTTAGTGCTTCTTATGCCATTTTATATGAGCTTTTTCCCTTAGAAAAGTCCCTTTAAAAAAGCAATTTTTGAGTATTTTTTCTTTATTTTTTGCACATTTATATGTTTACTCTACATATCTCCAAGTAACCATACTGTAAGTCGTATTGTACATTATTTGGCCATATTGTAGTAATGTTTGGCCAGCGCTGCGGGCGGCACTAATGATGATCGAGGAACAAATGATGATGACACCAGAATACAACAAACACTGCATATTGCACTTCATTCATACTACAAATAAATATAAAAGACATAGGGCAACATTATGATTGCAGTCAATATTCTACTTACTTTGGTCACTTCAGCATCTTTTTGGGGACTTTTTATAGCACCATCTTCACTATATACAGTATATATTAAAAAAAAACTTGAATAATGAACATTATTAGTATAGTACTTATAAAATAAAAGCTTACTTATAAACAAATATAAACAAATATAAATATAAACACAGTGTATATAGTACATTAAGTAGTAGATATTGTCTTGAGAAGGAATGCGTATCAGGACTGGCTGTGCATGATGGATGGATGAGGAGAGGCAAGGACAATGCCAACACCAACAGACAGCTCTAAAGACAACTTGGATCAAGTCTCTATATACTGAACATTGTTGTTTTAATAGGAGGACGATGTGTACGGTCCGAATGTGGTGAGTGGGAGCGATTGGACGAACATCATCATTCCCGGTGATCGCAGCCAACTTCCCTCGTTGAATTTCCATCATGAACAGAGCTTCCTCTTGACCGACCTGAGGCCCAAGGCGCAATACGAGGCTTTGGTGCAGGCAAGAAACGCGTTCGGATGGAGCGAACCAAGCAGAATCCACAGATTCTTCACGTTGCAGCAAGAGAATTTCGGTGAGACAACCATCCAATAATTCAGCCTTGCAACCTTCTTATATTACTTTTAACAATAATACATTTACTATATTTTTATTTAAAACGTTTACATACGTCTACTTTTTTCTTGTCTTGCCCCAAAACCAAAGTGCTTTTTATGGCTCTAATACAGTATATTAAAAGAATCCATGGAACACAATGTATATGCAGAAAGCCAATATAAATGCCATTTTTAGTAGTGACCAGTATATAGGTACAAAGTATCATATATAAAGTATGTTATATATGTAGTGTTTTTGTTGTTGTTGGTTAGTGCACAGACGTCAATGACAAGGCTCATTGCCTCTCTTTCCTGCGACGCCTCCTTCATCAGATATCACACAAACACATGACTTATCACACACACAAAAACGTCAATCTTTATCCATTATTCCCTTTTATTCCCTTTTATTCCCCTTATTCTATACTAAATCTTTTATTATTGCTCTCTATTCCATTTTCTCTTTATTCTCAATTGTGGCGTCAATGGGTGGAAAGAAAGCTCACTCTGATCCGCATTGATCCCTGCACAAAACCAAATCAGTGCATAACATAACATTACTTTACAATATATTATTGTACATTATATGTAGCATAAATGAAATGCTTTATTATTGCGTTTTTGGCTATGAATGTTTGTGGGACAATGGGCAGCAATCAATGGTCGTCATTTTTGGCCACTATAGCTAGTAATAAAAGGAGATTTATTTACATATATATCTTACTAGTAATAATACCCGGCCCTGCCCGGGACTCGCTTTGCTCGTAATACAACGGCCGCTTCGCGGCTCACATACGTAGGTACTGTACAGCCCC
>JAOXNJ010189119.1:0-17966 GCA_028566655.1 Metis holothuriae
TCCTGTGAACCAGCAGAGCAGACCCCCTATGCCCCAACCACCCATGGGTCAGCCAGGAATGCCTCCTTCATCAATGGGTCAGCCTCCAAGACCTGGAATGGGTCAGCCACTTGGGCCCAGGCCTGGCCTGCCACAGCCTACGATGGGTCAACCTGGGATGCCTCAGCCACCCATGGGACAACCTGGGATGCCTCGTCCTGGGATTGGTCAAAATGGAATGCCTCAGCCACCTATGGGTCAACCTGGGATGTCTCAGCCGCCCATGGGTCAACCTGGGATGCCTCAGCCGCCTATGGGGCAACCCGGCATGCCCCAAATGGGAGCAGGGTACCCAGGTCAACCGGGGATGGGTGGTGCCCGTCGAGGATTGGATCCTGACCAAATGCCAAGTCCAATTCAAGTTATCGAGGAGGATCGGCAGAATCGATCTGGCTTCTTCGACACTTCCGAGAAGGGCCTCATGCCACCTCTGGTCACCACCAAGTTTGTGGTTCGCGATATGGGCAACGCCAGTCCCAGATTCATCAGGTCCACGATGTACACGGTGCCCAACACCTCAGACATGTTGAAGCAGACGGGAGTTCCTTTCGGCTTAGTTATATCTCCTTTTGCTAAAGTCGCTGAAGGCGAGACTGAGCCACCGCTCTCTGACTTCGGACCCTCGGGCCCCGTCAGGTGCATCAGGTGCAAAGCCTACATGTCGCCGTTTATGCAATTTATCGACGGAGGCCGAAGATTCCAGTGCCCATTCTGCAAGGTAAGAGAACGATGTGATATGTCCTTGTGCTCATTCTCATTTTTTGAGTCCCTTTCTTTTTCGCCAGGCAACGACAGATGTACCCGAAGAGTACTTCCAGCATTTGGATCACAATGGATTACGTCTCGACCATTATCAACGTCCAGAGCTTTGTTTGGGAACCTATGAGTTAGTGGCCACGAAAGACTATTGTAGAGATTCCTTGGAACCGCAGATACCAGCCATATTGTTTGCTATTGATGTCTCCTACCCAATGATGAAGGAGGGCGTTGTACATCTGCTCTGTCAGAATATGCGCACTCTGCTCAAGCATTTGCCCCGAGACCCTCACAGACCTGATGTAAGACTGTCCGCATATTCCTTTTCTGTATAAAAAGTTATTAAAACGATTTCTTGAGTTACTAATTGAAACTTAATGTTTGAAGTCAAAGGTTCGCGTAGGCTTCATCACCTACGACAGCAAGGTTCATTTCTACAACGTACGCAAGGAGTTGAGCCAGCCGCAACAAATGATTGTGGGCGACGTCAACGACATGTTTGTTCCCTTGGTCGAAGGGTTCATTGTCGACCCAGACGAATCTGAAGCGGTGCTGTCCGCATTGTTGGATGAGATTCCCACAATGTTCCAGGAGACTAGAGAGACCGAAACTGTACTGGGACCTGTCATTCAGGCCGGCAAGGAGGCTTTCAAAGTAATTTCAACCAAAGGTTAAGAAGTTGCTTCATTTTTTTTTTCACTTTTCTCTTGTTCATTTCAGGCTGCGGGTTGCGTTGGCAAATTGATAGTGTTCCATCACAACTTGCCCACTCTAGAGGCGCCAGGGAAGTTGAAGAACCGCGACGATCGCAAGTTGCTTGGAACCGAGAAGGAAAAGACCGTATTGATGCCCCAAACAAAGTTCTACAACGAACTTGGCCAAGACTGCGTGTCGGCAGGATGCTCTGTCGACCTGTTTCTCTTCAACAACGCTTACGTCGACATCGCCACGCTCAGTCAGGTTTGAATTCCAACTCACATAAATAAATTGAGCAGAAACAGTTTTTCTCATCCTTTTTCCATACTATCAGCCTTGTATACTGAAGTTCACTTCCTATATTTCAGGTGTCCCGTTTGACCGGTGGTCAGGTGTACAAGTACACTTACTTCCACGCCTCTTCTGATGGCGAGCGTTTCCTCAGAGACCTCGAGCACAACTTATCCCGTCCCATAGTGTTCGACGCCATAATGCGCGTGCGCACGTCCACTGGAGTGCGTCCAGTCGACTTCTACGGCGCCTTCTTCATGGCCAACACGACGGACACGGAGCTGGCCGCCATGAACGCCGACTCCGCCGTGGCCTGCGAGATCAAGCACGACGACAAGCTCACTGAAGAGGAGGGTGTATATATCCAAGTTGCGGTGCTTTTCACCTCCTGCGGTGGCCAGCGTCGCCTCAGAATTATCAATCTGAGTCTAAACACCACGAGCAGTATGGCCGACATGTACCGTAGCTGCGAACTGGACACTCTGGTTAACTTCACTGCTAAGCAGAGCATGAGCAGACTCATGGAGAGCAATCCCAAGAGCGTCAAGGAGGCCCTTGTCAACAACTGTGCTCACATTCTGGCTGCATACCGCAAGCATTGCGCCAGTCCAACATCGGCTGGACAACTCATTTTGCCCGAGTGCATGAAACTGTTGCCGCTCTACACCAACTGTCTCATCAAATCGGATGTCTTGGCCGGCGGTGCAGACGTTGGGTAAAAGTCATTCTTTATTCAGAGCAAATTGTAATTCAGCACTAAACTGTCCTTTTGTTCTTGCAACAGATGTGACGATAGAGCCTACTTGATGAGCGCACTGTCCTCCATGGACGTGATGTCTACTTCGGGTATGTTCTACCCGCGTCTCTACTCCCTGCACGACCTAAGCCCCAACGAATCCGGCTTGCCTTCCCAAGCATTGCGAGCCTCGAGTGAAAAGATTAGCGACCAGGGGGTTTATGTCCTTGACAACGGCTTCTTCCTTTTCATCTACATCGGCCTGGCAGCCGACCCTGCTTTCGTGAGTTCAAAGAAAGAACTTTCTACTTTAACTAAGTATGTACCTAATATTTGGGCCATTTGCATCAGCTGGAGGACGTTTTCGGCGTGCCCAATGCTTCTGCAGTGAGTCCAGAACTGTGGTCACTGGAGCCTCGCGAAAACTCCATGTCTGCCCGCGTCAGGGGCGTTGTCGAGCTCCTTCGGCAAGGAAGACAGCGCTTCATGAAGCTCGTTATTGTGCGGCAAAAGGACAAGCTCGACATTCTTTTCAGGTAAACCATGACACATCATGACATATTAAAAAGTTGTTCAAAATTTTCGTAGCTTATTGTTTTTTTTTTCTTTTTTGTGCTTAAAACAGACACCACTTGTGCGAGGATCGCAGCGGCCACGACGGCAACTTCAGCTACGTAGACTTCTTGTGCCATATGCACAAGGAGATTCGTGCCCTTCTAGGATAACAGTGCTCCGAAAAAATCCAGTTTTATCTATAAGTCTCAGTTGTTTTGTTAAAAGATCCGTTCGTTCGCCCTTTTTAATTGCCCCCAAAAGCCAATCCAACCAATCAGATGGTCGTTTCCTGCTCATCAAGACGTCGAAGTGAAGAGCAGATTTAGCGAGCTAAACGAGCAAATGGTCAGAAAAGTCTGGCTTGTGATTTACAACTCGTTGGTTGAGTGATCGGTTTTTCGTCCCCCCCCCTTGCTAAATTACATATTGGCTTTGGATCCATGTTTAGTTGTTTCGACCCCAACCTCTCCTTTCTATCTGTCAACAACCAACATTGTTCCTTTATGAAGTCTCCAGCAACAGCAGTTTCTCCTTTACCCGTAATTTCGTCCTTCTTCTGCAGCAATTGAGACAAATGTTTGTCTTTAGGCTCTCTTCTGTTGAATGTGCGTTCTTCTAGGCCTTCCAGGAAGCAACTACGGCTCCAGTGGAAGCGAGGGAAGAGATCAAGTGTGGCTGCGAATCATGTGGGGAAGAGTGAATGCACTGTGTAAGTGTTGGCCAAGGCAATTTTACAAAAAGATGAATCACACATTCGTTGAGGAGGGGAGAGATGGTACAATAACATTCAAATGAGAGATAAAAACATCCCTTTCACAATTCCCTGAAACTCTTGATTAATCCTACAGTGACTCGGAGTAAAAGTATAACATAGCTCAACAACTAAGATGCATTTAAGTAAATCTTTCGCATCATAAGTTATTGTACAAAAAATGGCAACTTTTCGAAGATATTTGCATGCACCATACGAGTAAAATGGACAAAAAGGAAATAATCTAGATTTCTGCCTACCTAGGTACGTGATAGACGCCGATTATGTTGCCAGGTGGCCTTTTCCCGACGCCGCTGCTGGTCACACGCCCTAGAAACGTAAACAACGCCGGAACGCCACTTGCGCCAACCACACGTTCCTCGTCGTCGCCGCTCTACTTCTTGTCGTCGTCGTCGTCGTTGTAGTCATTGCCGAAGCCCTCGTTGTCGCAGTTGTTGTCGTGGTTGCCGATGTCGACGCCGGCGCGTCGCCGCCTGATGCGCGACTTCCACCGGCTGCAGGAGGACCCGCCGCCGGGTCTGAGCGGCGCGCCCTGCGACAACAACATCATGGTGTGGTACGCGGTCATCGTGGGTCCGCAGGAGACGCCGTTCGAGGACGGCACCTTCAGACTGGCCATCGAGTTCACCGAGGAATACCCCAACAAGCCGCCGCAGGTCAAGTTCGTCAGCCAAATGTTCCATCCGAACGTGTACGCCGACGGCGGCATTTGCCTGGACATCCTGCAGAACCGGTGGAGCCCCACCTACGACGTCTCCGCCATTCTCACCTCCATTCAGTCGCTGCTGGACGAGCCCAATCCCAACAGTCCGGCCAATCTGGTGGCCGCGCAGCTCTACGAGGAGAACAGGAGAGAGTACGAGAAGAGAGTGGCCGTCATTGTCGAGCAGTCCTGGGTCCACGAGCCCTTCACTCAGCCAGAGGCCAAGGACGAAAAGTGAAGATATTCATTCCTTCAGGCTCCTTGTTTTCGACGATTTGGGCGATTCCCTTTCTACTAGAACCCACGGGGAGATTGACTCTCTTTAAGGTTTCAGAGAGAGTCTTTGTGGAGTCTGCTTCTCTGCGATTATCTCTAACCTAAAGTGTCTATATTTCAAGGCGAAAAACGGTTACTAAGGTTTGAGCCCTTGTTCCGAAGAGATTTACAGTCGAAATGACGAGTCGACAGAGTCTATGTGTGGAGGCGGAAGCGCTCAGCTTCATCTATTGCGGCGACCATGAGCTGGTCGAGATCGTTGATGACAATTGCGTTTGTGTCACTCTGGCCCATTTTGAAAGTGCCAACTTGATCACTACTTACAAGCTCACCTTTGTTCTGAGAAATGAAGTGACGGAGGTCTTTTTCTCGTGTCCCTCTATGTCGCGATCTCGGTGCGAGGCATTCCAGAGGAGATTGCAACAAAGGGTTGAGGAGTGTTCCTCACAACGTAAGATATTTTTGAGAATTCGCTTAGCAATGTCAAAACGAAAGGATCAATTAATGTGACTTTTTACAACCTTTCTCAATTCGTTGTCCGCATTTCCTTTTGGAGCAATAATACAGGGCCATTTTTTACATTTTGCAGATGAGACCGTCATTTACGAGACTCTGAGTTGGTGTCAAGAGCGCATTGGAGCTTTGCTTGCTCAAGTTTCGTCTAACAGCTCCGAAACCGCAATGTACTCAGAAAAAGAAGTGCGACATTTAAGACTCATAGAGCTGGATCATGTACGGGACAAGAGAGTCTACATGAACGCCCTCAGAGATATTTGCCGTAGAACAAACGTGTGGGGTTGTGTGATATTTGCTACATATACACCACGCGTGTTCATTGTGCTAGAAGGCAGTTGGGAAGACCTCAAAGCGTACGAGAAACTCCACAGAACCTGCAATGTCGATGTGGACAAACAAGGCAGACCTTGCAAAGAGAGGTTGATGAAGGTTCACTGCAGTTTGTTCATTGAGAAACCAATTTTCGACGAAGCTAAGAAATTGCAGACGAAAAATGTCCAATCGAAAAATGAAATGGATAATTTTTTGCGTGAAGTTAATATTGACGGCCTTTTAGATCCTTTCCTCAAGTCGTAACCAACCAACCGAGAATAAAGAGAAATGCAGAAAGTTGACGCCAGTCTCTTTCCTCTCTTACTCAAACACCAGACAAGTTACACACATTCAGCCTGATTAATTGTTTACATACGCACATGTACGTAGGAATCGAAACAAACAAACAACACAATTGTATACTAATGAGCCGGGATCACACGTTACGTGTGACGGGTGAGTACGTGGATACGTAAGACTGTGTCGTACGTACACAGCACTGCAAAAAGATGAACAATGTTGCGGCTGCCCTCAAAACCGAGGGCACTGAATTGAACAATGCAACAGGTGTTTCCCAATAATTTGTTAATAAATCACCGCATAATACCCAGTCACAAAGTCACTTGCCTAGTTGCGAATTCATCTGCTACGGAGGTAATCTCTTGGGCTCATGGGGTCTCATTGGAGGCCCATGCTGGTGTTGGTGCATCAATCCATGATGCATCGGCATGGGATAATTGGATGGAGCCGACGTGAAGGGGTGAGACATCGGTGGAGCGTTGCCACGTGTCATCAACTGCGGTCGAGTGGCAGACATGTGTGGAGGCAGTCGATGGCTCGAGTGCCCACTCGGTAAGTAATGGTGCCCACCACTGTGAGGTGGCCCAACGTGACCTGCTGGTGTGGGAGTGGGATGGTGATATCTGCTAGACACAGTGCTCACTGCATGATGACCTGTGTTGCTCATCATGCGTGGATGGGCAGTCGTCGTGTTTGCCACGACCAACAGATGCGCTCCGGGTGGCAGACGGTCAGAGTCGATTGAGTTTGAGCGACGACTGACTGGTACATACGAAGATGAGTGAATTGGCGCCGAGTGGTAGTCGATACCATTGCTTTCTATAACGCGTTGAGGGGGAGGCGGGAGCGAGGAGCCGACTTGCTGCGCTTCCTGCATATGTTGTTGTTCACGTACATGATTGAAGTTGTTTACACGAGGCGAGACAAGTGAAGCGCTCATAGGTGGTGAGACACGAACTCCTCGATGTTGTTGACCACTGACAGGTGAAACACTGTTAAGTGAGCGACCTGACGGGCCATTCATCACTGTGCTGCTCGTTGTAGTCGTTGAAGATGAACTTGATGTTAATGTGAAAGCAGGCAGAGTGAGTAGTCGAGCTTGAACAGCTAAGAGGTGATCTCGACGTTGCACCAAGCGCTCCACGCTTCCCTCGAGGTCACTGTTTTCTTGTTTCAATTGGTGGAGCGACGATAACAGAGAAGCAACTGCAGGATAAAAGAGTTGAAATTTAGGTAGTTGAATCTCCATCGTATTATGAAGTCGTAGTGTATCTGTAGTCTTACTATCAAAATGCGAAGCCTGCTCCATTAGAAACTGGGATCCTTCCTCCCATTGTCGTTCAAGTAACTCATGGAGAGTTCGGGGAGGCTTGTTTTTATCGCCAATGGTGCCCTCCGATTTCGCTGTTTGCGCCTTTGCAGCTCCCTTTAAAAACACAAGGAAAGTTAGTCGTGGGAACAGCAATAACTTTAAAAAGATTCAAATTTCGTCACTTGGCATCTTATCTCGAAAATACCTTCGAAGAGCAGGAAGGAACGGGTACGCCGACCAACTTTTGTTCTTGAGAACCATTATATGCTGAGTGCATTTGAATCTCGTGCTGTAAAGCTGTGTTCAACTCTTTCGCCATTGCAGAGCTCGGATTAAGAGTGGCACCAAGCATCCATGACGCATTCTCACTGTTTGCTGTGCTCGCACTGCCATTTGCCGACCTATTGAAATAAAGATCACACAATGCTATAAACTTAGTAATTTTGGGGATAAAAATTGGACATACCGTTTAACAGGCCCCTTCCGTCTTTTCTTTAAGTCATTTTTATCTGATTCCATTGCTGAGGTAGACGTCTCACTGGTAGTGGCAGGCAAATTCAATGCGGGCTTATCACTGCTGGTAGTATTTGTCTCGTCCCTATCATTTACCTGACTCAAGGGATTTGTGGCAATATGTTGTCCCTTCTTTGGTGGTTTACTTGGCCCAACGATCTTCTTAGAAGCAGAGGAGCTCAGTTTGAGAGCCTTGCTTGGAGGACTACGCAAAGAACAAAATATAAGCAAATGTCTGTTATTCAAAGCATAAAAAATCGAACTTACGTGGACAAATCAATCTTCACTGGCAGAAGAACGCTAGCATTCATGACCTCATCCTTCTCCTTATGTTGTTTAGTTTCTTCATCCTTCCTATTGGTTTCATCTATTTTCGGACCAGTTTTAATGTCCTTTCCGGCTGAATTTCCAGTCGGTACACGTTCATCTGAGCGACTTTTATTTTCTTTTTTGCTAGCTGTTTCGTCACTGCTATTGTTGATCTCCTTTTCTGGTTTGGGACTGAAAGCCTTTTCGATTATTAGTTCTCCTCTCTGCTGTTGTTGTGCACTCGAAGTTGATGTTTCGAATGAGCGATGTGGACCAGTCACTGTGACGCCACAGCTGGTATCAGGTTCAGCAAACTTTGAAACAACAGAAGAATCTTTATCTTTGTTAACGGTGGCGACGGAGGTGTTATCGTCTCTTACGCTCTCGATGGTGACATCGCCGCTCTTGTGAACAAGTCTAATTGGATCCATTGAGTCGTTTCCAACATTATTGCCTACAGCGTTAAGAGCGCTGCCAGGTACCTTAGTTGAGAGGCGTAGATCGACTTTGCTTTTTTCTAGAGCAAAAGAACCAGAGGACACTTTGGTAGACGACTTTGATCCATCCTCTGCCGCAGGGGGTCGATTATTGCTGTCGTTGCGGGATGTCTCGATTGTGTTGTTGCTACTGGTGGGTGTTATAGACGTCTCAACTAAGCTTAGTTTGGCAGATAACTTGTTGGTATCACGTAGAAGCAGATCTTCAGAGGCAGTGGAATCAGCTTCCATTCTAACATCTTCTCTACTATGCTCTCTCGATCGCCTCGAAGCAGGATCCTTTACTTTAGCGACCGGCGGGTTCTCACTGAGATCCTTCTTGTAATATGTTCCGTTATCCTGCTTTCCAAATTTTAAGATCACAGCAGGCTGATGCGACCTAGACTCCTCAAAATTCTCTGCTCCTGACTTCGTTTGAGGTTCTTTATTTGAGAACGAGGACTCCTTGGAAGACGGTTGAGAATAGCCACCTCCGCCGCTTTCTGTAGAAGTCAGTGACGCAGGGTTGTTGATGGTATTTTCGGTGATTGGCGCGATAGGAATTGAGCAAGAATTGGATTGAGTGTCGTTGAGTTTCAGTCTTGGAGCCTCAATGCGCACTTCGCTGCTGTGATGAGATCCACCAGTGATGCCTCCACCAGTATTGCCAGCAGAAAGATGCGAAATGGAATGTGATGGGTTGACGAGAAGCCCCGAGGCGGAGCGTTTGCTCTTTTTGTTCTTCTTGCACTTAGAGCCAAGTAAGCCGGAGGAGTTAAGCCCTTCTTTGTGCGGACTCGACTCAGGGCTGCTACCACTCATACTGTCCTGACTACGAATAGGCTTGTAAGCGGGAATCGTCTTTACCAGCTTCTTATTCTGTAAGAAGGTAACAAGAAAGACTTCCTTACGATGTCGACTTATATCAAAAGACAAGTAAAAGTCAGGTATGCGACTTAACACCAATTTGAAGTTATAACTTACGAGTCGCTGGTAATGGTATTCACAGTAACCACAGTACTTGACGTTGTCCAAGTAATTTCCTGCCTCCTCGCACAGCAGTCCCATGCTCTGAGCACAGGTGACGTGGAAGTTTTGCTTGCACCCCTGACGATTGCACTCCATGCAGGCCCCGTAAGAAGCCTTGCTCTCTCTGCCCTGTTGCTGACAAATGTAGCAGACGCGGGAGTAGCGGTCCTGCGGCACCAGGGTCAAGATGATGGGCTCCATGGTGGAGACGTTGCCGAAGCGCACCTCGGGGATGTAGAGCGCGCACACCACGTGCGCCCAACCGCCGTTCGAAGTGCGCTTCAACGCGCCGTCTCGACTCGGACAAAGCTCACAACGCTAAACGAAACGTACAGAAAAAGACGGATTCAGCAAAAGCAGAAACTTCGAGAGATCTGTCGGATCTGTACGGGAAAAAACGATTTGAAAGCAACACGATTTACCACGCGTGCATGGCGCTCCTGCGACTCGCACTTCCTGCAGAACCACGGCCCTGTCGGCACGGACACGATGCCGTAGCAGGCTGCAGCAAAAACAACACACTACATTAAACGAAAAGCTCAAATTTATGAAATGGAGGAGGAGTGAGAGTCGACCTTGGTGCACGGCCACGTTGCACCCCTGTCCGTCGCAGTAGACGAGCGGGTTCTCGTCCCAGCCGAGCTCCTCGGAGCAGACGCAGCAACCGCCCACCATCTCGCGCCCGTTGTGGCCGACGTTCTCGGCCTGCTGGAGGGGAGCCACGACGGCGTCGACCGAGCTGTCGCTGGGGGCGCCGTGGCTCTTGGGCATGGCGAACCTCAGGCGCCGCACCAGCCGGACATGGCCAGGCACAAGTCACAACAACAAGAACCTCAACCGACCCGCAGTGTATACAACAAAACTTCCTAGCCACTACTACCACTCTATGTACGCCGCCATGAAATATGACCATTACAACCTTCTTAAAAAGCGCCCAAACCGGCGCACAAAAGCGCCAAAAGAGGAAGAAGAGCGCGCGCGCGCCGGCGCGCTGGTCACACCCTGACTTAGAAGCACAATTTCTTGTCTCGCCATAGCGGCCGTCGCGCGCAGCGTCGCCGCCTCAAGCCAGTCTGCCCGCACGGGCAGAAAGCGCCTGCGGCAGACGGGCGCGGGCAGACGCTTGGAATGGGCGGAATGGAGCGCAAAAAAGGCTGTGGCAAGCCACGGGGGTGAGGAGTGCTTCAAGGGGTGCACCATAGCGCCCTCGCTCGTGTACACACTGCCCGTAACATAAGTTGTGCACTGCCCTTATGTACGTACATATACTTTACATGTAGGTACGTAAAGATTCGCATTATGCAAAGGTCGTTTGTAAGCAGTACTGAGAGTCAAACGTTCCTTAGCTGCATTCTTCTTCGGCCATAGAATGTCAGCAAGTGCTCGGAGACAGAATTCGGCGCCGCCATCCATCGCCATTGATCTCAGACGAGTTGCAATTTTCCGCTTTTCTCTGACGTCCATAGGAATTTATCTAATTGACATTAAATAAGACCTTTGGGAAATGACATGTAGTTCTCTATTTTTGAGTGAAAAATCGTCTAATTTTTAGCAGGGTCGTGCAAAGAGAAATTATAAACATTTTTATAGGTACAATTTTTTGCAAACTTAAAAAGATTGACAATAACACTTTACATTAACAGAGAACATTTATACGAATACTACCTACGTAGATCATATAATATGCTAATGTTATAATGAGTACATATATTGTATCAGAGAATTACTTTGCCTCTCCCCTATTCTAAATTAAGATTTGTTATTCACAAAACGATGAAAAGAAGCTATTGATTTTCAGTTTTCAGTTCCTCCATTTAGCTTAGATAAGTGTACTTCTTAAATTGTTTTCATTCGAAGAGAATGGCATCGCTTCTGGGCCTGAAGCCGACTGTGGTCCAAGGATTGAACGAGGGCCTCCATTCCCCCTCGAAATACTCTCTTGGCCTGGAATAGCGCCTGAACGAGGAGTAGAAGAGGGGATCGTAGTAGTTGCCTTTCTCCTTATTGAAATTCAGGGGTGGCAGACTTTTGACGGCCATGGCATCCCTGAGCACGATCTCCGGCATTGGCACCGGCCTGCGGCGTCTCAACTGGCGCACGAAGCGCGGCGCCACCAGGTTCGAGAAGTCCGGCGACATAGTGGAGTAGATGCTCAAGGGCCGCGACGAGGAGAAGAGGAAGGGGTCCATGTACACCAACTCCTCCTCGTTGTAGTTCGAGGTGGCCACGGACGCCTCCATGTCGGGGTTGCTCGCCTTGCTCGAGGACAAAGTCAGATCGACGCTGGCGGACTTGCTCTCCGAGACGAAGTCTTTTGAGCGGGGCAAAAGGGCTTCTGGTAAGAGCAATCAAACATTATTTAAATTTCAAGATGTTTTTATGTTAGATTTGATTTTTTAAGTTAACAACACACGATGAGTAAAAAGCAAACGGTTCATGTACATTTTTTATTTTTAGGACTTGCCTCCGAAGTTGAAGGTTTGCTCTGGCGTTTCTCCGTTTATCGACGACTCCTTCGTTTCCGATGTCAACTAGAAGTGTTTTTCAATAAGAATTGATTAAAAAAGAGCTTCATAAATTAATTGTGCTCCCAAAACTCATAACTGTACCTCTGGGTTGTCCTCCATCTCGGCCAGAATCTTCGGGTATCGCTCAATGGTGTCTGCGTTGGCCGTGGCCATCAGGACCAGGACGATGATGGCAAAGGGAAGTTTGTCCATTGTGGAATTGTAACGAACTGAAGATTGTTCCTGAATCGTCGCCCGTGAAGGTCTGCTGGTCAAGGGAGCGTGAAGGAAGACGCTGTAACGACCAAGATCAAACTGGCCGACAACATTCGCATTAAACCAATGAAATGTTCGCCATTTCTCTCCATACTTTATATAGAAAAGACATGGTAAAAGTGCCTTTTTCCCTCTCTTCTTAACCTTTTTTTAAAGAAAAGTTGTTTTAATCAACGTAGGACATTTCCTGAGTGTCTGATAGGCGCTCTTCAAGGTCGCAATTTTACATTGCCGGGTCCACTCCCTTAACTTTTATTTATGAATGCAAGTTTGAACTCTTTGGTCTCATTGTGAAGAGACAAATTGCCTTTACTCATTTAGCAAATGAAAAGAAAAATCGTCAAGAGAATTGCGTAGTTTTCGTTTCTTTCTTGATTCTCAGCATACTCAGCCACGAAGTCGGGGTGTCGGAGTCAGGTCCATCTGTCAGGGCTAGCTCAACACTGAAGTAATAGCGAGTAAACTTGCGCAGAGGAATGCAGGCAATTACGAGGTCTGAAAGGACTCAGCTCCTCTCTTTTTAATGTTATATAAGCCTCCGTGCATTTCTTTCTCCACCGACTTCCTTGCAAGAAGAACAATCAGTGCAAAAAGTTGTAGTAAGTGACATAAGACTTTGCCTCCCTCTAAAGAGGCTTTTTAATTGCAATTCACATTATTATTGTACCTGTTGTACTACGGTAATCTAATGAATTTATGGTGACAAAACTGCTTACTTATTTTAAAAGTGGGACACATCTTTAAAGAGGAATTGGGACACTTTCGCAAAAAAGACGCTTTTTTCCTGAGACAATTTTTGAGAAATATTCTGGAAAACCTGAGAGCCAAGGATAAATTGAGTGTGAGAATTCAGGGAAGGAATCTAAGAATAAAATGCGGACAAAGAAGAAGCATATTGAGGGCACAGAGAAAATTAAGATTTTTTTGTGGCAAGATAACCAAAAAACAAAAAACAATTAGTTAATCACATACCAAAAGAAATAAAAACAAAAAAACCTAAAGTATACCATAAAAACATTCAACTCTATTTTTGCAACTTTATAAATGGACACTCGCTCCTTCAAAAAAGGCATTAATTTTGATGGTCTTAAAAACATTTGAAAATAGTTGAATTTTAGCGACATTTGAGAAAAGTGATGATGGGTGTACTTTCTTTTTTGAGCCTTTTTTGTGAAATGTTTTGCTTGAGTCACGTGTCAGTGAAGACCTGGTGCACGTGATGGTCCTGCGCCATGTGTCTGGCGTTGCCCAGACTGAAGGGCGTGACTCCTGCGAGCAGGCCGATGGATTGCACGGATCCCCTGGGCGAGAAGGGCAGCGATTCTCTTCGCGGCATCTCGAGTCTGGAGGAGGCCGAGCTGTTGGCCACACTTCCGCTTCCGCGTCGAATGGCGACATTGCTCTCCTCGTTGCTGCCGTAGCCGGTGGAGCCGCTGTCCCCGTCGTTCTCGATGACGTCGCTGTTGATTGCGGTGTAGTCGCGGCGTCTGCGCTTGGCGGCGACGTCCTCGGCCACGTAGCGGACGAGGGAGGCGATGAGCACCAGGATGGCGAAGACCAGGATGAAGAGCGTGGCCTCGCGGAAGCCGAAGTGCTCCATCAGCCAGCCGGCCACGGTGGGGCCGAGGAAGGCGCCCAGCGCGAAGGTGGAGGTCCAGAGGCCGGAGACGAGGCCGTAGGTGTCGAGGTTGTCGGGGAAGTTGTTGGCGATCGCCTTGCGCTGCGCCAACGCGAAGCTGGAGACCAGCGCCGCGCCGATGCCCACGCCCTGCACCACCAGCGCCAGGATGCACACCGGCAGCAGCGTGGGCAGCGGCAGGAAGGGCGCCGGCCCGATCAGCAGGAAGGCCACGCTGACCAGGCTCACGCCCAGCGCGTTAATCATGGCCGGGCTGAGGTGCTTGTCGCACAACAGGCCGAAGATGGGCGCCGAGAGCGCGTACGTGCCGCCGTTCACCACGAACATCAGACCTGGTAATTATCCCAAATTGGATATTAATGTTTTCCCTTGACTTTCTAATTATCATATTATTCATGTGCATATTGTTCATGAATGATGATTTTCGTCTACTTAAAAAAGGTGCTTTATCTACTTTTTGTTTTGCAAAGGGATAATGTAGGTAATTGTTGATTATATTTACTTGCTAGTACATTCTGTACATATTGCACCGTAGGCTTAAAAAGTGTTGTGGCTTGTCGTGCAATAGATTCACGTTTATACGCGTATTTTAAAAATGTCAGGAAAAGTGTGGCTTCCTTATTTCGGCTTAATTGTTACATCCGAGCTCAAAGTGTTGTGAGCAAATCTTGAGCAAACTGGGCAAAAATCGGCCTATGGGTATGTTAAATTAATAGTGCTAAAAATAACAAATACGGCCCTAAATAACCTTTGATCGATTGACGAAAGACAAGTTGGAACCCCATATAACAAGTCCTTTTTAAATACAAGTTAGAGTGTGTCTGATCTAGGTCAGTTAATAGATCACGTCCGGCTCTGCAATCCAGTTGTCCCACGTCTCTCATCCAGTCCTGCTTTGTTTGTGTGATCATTAGGAGCCGAAATGATGCTAAAGTGGGTCAAACTTGCTCATTTGATTGTTTGAATTGTCGATTCTCACCCATGACGAATGGCGGCAATCCGAATTGCCTGAGGTGCGGCTCGAGCATGGCGTCGAGGAAGCCGATGGCGGAGGAGGTGCAGAGGATGCTGAAGGCGGCCACGAAAATGGCGGGAACCCTCAGCACATCCAACACGCCCTTGTTCGATCTCTCCTCGCTCATCTCGTCGCTCTCATTATATGCGTCGGGGAGCAAGAAGAAGGCAATAATGGCCGATATTATTAGACTGAGGCCCAAAAGGGCAAAAGGCAGTGTGAATCCTCCCAGTTGGTAGAGCCCGCCGCCCAAACTGGGTCCGACGATGAGTCCGAATCCGAAGAAGGTCTCCAGCGACGCGAAGGTGGTGGCCACGGTGTCGGGGAACTCCTTGGCGATGATGCTGAAGGTCGCGTTCAAGAAGCTCGCGTTGCCCACCGCCCCCAACATGCGGATGCCGTAGCTCAGCCAGATGAACGTGTCGCCGTCATTGATCTTTTGGAACGTCACCAAAAAAGAATGTTGAGGAAAACTTTTTAAAGAGAAGGTACATAAAGATAGGTATTTTTCACTACTATTAATAATGAAGAGATAAGGATAAATATTAGTAGGAAATGAGATCAAAATGAATATTTCGTGGAGGAATTTCTTTAGATTTCAGAGCTAAAAAAGAAGTTAGAAAAGGCTAAGAATATGTACAATATGGGCTTTCGGCAAAAGTCGACATTTCTTGCTAAAAAACCTCTTAGGTTGATTGATGAAAAGTTGAGAAGCACGACAAATCTAAAGGGATATGTCAGATGTCGGTGCCAGAAATGCCCAGCAGCAACATTTGTCATTCTAACCAATATGTCAGTCCGTCTGATGCCATTTAATATTGATTCAAGTTCACAATGCTCAACGGAGCTTGAACTCGGCCAAATTGGCTTGTCACACGTCTCCAGCCAATTCCAATGACTCTACTCAAAACAAGTGTATGTCCTAAATCCTTGATTTTGCTCTAAATCAAAATGTTTCGGTAATGAAAAAATAGTGGAGAGAGCCTTATTTTTGATACAAAGATAGAAAAAAGTGCATACTACCTTGTCTAGAAGTCCGAAGAGAACGGAGCAGATTCCTGTGGTGAGGATTCCCATGTTGAACAGTCTCTTTGCCCCCAGTCTGTTGACATTTCTGCCCAGGAACGGACTGACGATGAAGACGGTGAGCTCGAAGACGCCGAAGACGAGGCCGTATTGCGAGGGCGTGGCGCCCTTGGCCTCCGCCTCCTTGGGGTAGAAGGGCGCCTGCAGACTCACGCACACGGCCTGGCAGAAGTTGGCCAGGCTGAAGACGGCCATCGTCAAACCCTGTCTGCTCATTCCACTCATTCTCAAATCTCTCTCAACCCAAATTGCTCCTCACTAATAAATATTCCAATCTGTCTATTGGAGTAATGCTATTTTGTGCCACTTCTGAACTCCTAACAATATGACTTTGAACCAGCTAAATGTGCTAATGTAATGAGTGCTGCTTCTGGGGGCCTCGGTAACAATTATTAAAGGGCTGCTCTTATCTCCTGTTGTCTTAGGCACTGACACCTCGATCTATTTTGCTTCCCCTTTGACACGTCCCCCTCAAATCTTGCTTCAATTCTTAATGAAAATGTTGTTTTAAGAGCTTTTTTGTTGCAATTTCAACAATCACCTCTGAAGCACTATTAATCTTTTTAAGGCCGATTCAGGCCTAAGGCTTGATTTGGCCAGACCTCATTGCTTGGGCTCCGATCTCTCTCTCTCTGCTTGACTCGAACTACTAGACGTCGTTCCAGCCACTCTGAAACTACTTTATAGATGTTGCAGTTGTATGAGAGTTGTTAGTATGTAGTCCGGCTCGTTATCGCTGTTCCCAAACCAGTCGCAGAAGCGACTGATGCAAGTAAAAAGACGCACTCCAGCTCCTCGTGAACGAATACTTACTTACTGCAGGTACAATGCATGTGAACCTAGAACATTGGCTTCAACACGCAGTATACACAAAGAACTTTGTAGCTCCCATTGTATCTTATTTACTGACTTCCAACTTCTACGAAGGTGCTTGATTTGGAATCAGTGCACTCACCTCTTACGTAATATGACTGGCTTGACTTGTATTAGTCCCATTTTTTGCTCAGGTTTCACAACACTCAACACTTATGTAAGCATGTAGGAAAATATGTATTATATATCGAATTTTGTTGGTACGAGTATACTGTGGTATTGGTGAAAAATGATTCTTATTTATTATCTTCTTATGCAAAGAGCCTTTTGGGCCTTTTGGGCCCTCATTTTGGGCGGAAAGGCAAATGATGTCGTGCTGGGCGCTCCTAATTATGGATGCGACGCAATCAACTCTATACGCCTAATGATCTCTGCTCCCAATCTGCATAACGATGCACTCATTGCACTCATTGCAATCAGTAATGTTCGCTTTACTCAAAATTTTACTGAACTCATTTACTGCATGTAATCTCAACTCATTTTCAACAGCGCCTTTAACCCTTTTTTCAGTCTTTTAGGCCTTGGGTTGCACATAAAGTCTGGAAATGAGTGGACATTCCTGGGGGCCTCGAGTTCATTTCCGGAACACGAGAAGCTCCTTTTCGTAATTACCCTCGCACCAAGTACATGCAAAGTCTTTATTGCACTCATCATTGTTTCTAGAACAATCGTCTTTTGCGGTCAGAACTTTCTTCAGTACTTGGTTTGTTATAAACCCCTTTCTTTCTCATTATATACTTCCAAATACTTATCCCTTATAGGTATTCTTCATACGAAACGATGTACAATAGTGCCATTCATAATCGTGAAAGTGTTGATTGCAGGTTAATGACAGTGATAGCAACCCTCGATGGATCCTAAAGAGAGCTCGTCATTTGTCGACATCCTCGCATGTCTTATAACGATCCAAGTCATTTAAGGTACCTACGTACATTTCTTGTTGTTGTTTTGGCCCTGATCTAAATGGGGGTCACGTAGT
>JAOXNJ010189120.1:0-10294 GCA_028566655.1 Metis holothuriae
CGCCGCGACTACTTTTTAGAAATCCAAGGCGGCCAAGCCTCCAGCAAAGAGATGCACTCAAACGAGCTTCCCGGCCGCGACTCCCAGCTCGAAGGCTTCACTTGGCTACCGCGCATCATTCAAAAAGCCGAAAACAAACTTCGTGGCGAGAATGATCCAGACATCATGTACAGCTGCGGAGGTGACCGTCGCTTCCTGCGCACTCACCAAATTCACCCAGCAGACTTCCTGCGCCATGTCTGGGCAGCCGATGGTGATCACAGCAAAGTGGCCGCCTTCGTGCGCGAAACTAGCCCTGTTGGGCCAGATGCGTGAGGGAGTTGGCTAGTTTTCAGTGTTCAGTTTTCAGTGGGGTGCCTGAGAGCGCAGTCATTTCTGTTACCCGATGCGAGGGATGAAAGCAGAAAAATCCTTTCGTGTGCGAGAGAAAAAGTTTACCAAGATGGGGGTGGATGACCCTCAGAGTGAATGTCTTTGGATCAACATCACCTTGGCCAAGTCTGGCACGCAGGTTTTTCACTTTTCTCTACTCAAAAACCGCATCGAAGACTTCATTCGCGAGATTCGCCTCATCCTATTCGGCCAAAATCAGGGCAAACCAAGTAGGGTTGCTTTTCTGGATCGTCTTGCCTATCTCAAAACTTGGAAAAATCCACCCAGCTGGAGCTTTTTTGTCAATTACCAAACAACAGCGCATCAAGCGGTGAAAATTTGTGGCCCCGCAGACTTTCAAGAAAACTCACGCCTTCCCTTCTTGCTCACAGCAAGAGATGGAAAACATCAGTCCCCAACCCACAGCCACCCCTTTAGTGCCGAAGAACTCTCCCGTCTCTGCTCCTTTCTTGAATCTGAGGACTGGACTGAGTGGGAGAGCACTTGGTGGTGAAGTGATCGATCAGAGCTTTAACTGCTAATATCTCTGCGCCTTTGCGCCTCTGCGAGATCCCTTCTCAGCTAGTGCATTATTTAGTCGTCAGATTGAGGGCGACTAGTTGTTGACTGCTGCCCTCTCAGGTGGCAAGCTTTTGCCAAACTTAACGATGAATGGAAATCCTTTCCGAACTGATTTGCTGCCTCGGCAGCGCCCTGAGAGCTGCACTGTGGTCATTTTTGGCGCTACGGGGGATTTAACCCGCCGCAAACTCATCCCCGCGCTCTACAACCTTGCCCGCGAGGGTGATTTGCCCTCGCAGGTCAAGATCATCGGCTTTGCACGAAGGGACAAATCCGACGCGCAATTTCGTGAGGAACTGCGTGAGATGAACCAGCAGGTTTCCCGCTCTGGACATGATGAAGAACTCTGGAATTCCTTTGCCCAGAACATCAGCTACCACCGCTCCAACTTTGATGAGGCGGAGGGCTACGCGGGCTTGCGCAAGCGCTTGGAAGAGCTGGAAAGTTCTCAGAGCTTGCCGCCCAATCGCCTGTTTTACCTCTCCAGCAGTCCTAACTGGTTTGAGCCGATTGTGGAAAACTTGAAAGCTGCTGGCCTAGAAAAATCCCCCGAAGGTGGCTGGACGCGGGTGATTGTGGAAAAGCCCTTCGGCACAGACCTGCCCAGCGCCCGCCAGCTCAACCAAACTCTGGCAAATACCTTTGACGAAGCAGACACCTTCCGCATCGACCACTATCTAGGCAAAGAAACGGCGCAAAACATCATGGTCACGCGCTTTGCCAACGCCATTTTTGAGCCAATCTGGAACAGTGCGCATGTAGACCATGTGCAGATCACCTGTGCCGAGCACCTCGGCATGGAAGGCGGTCGAGGCGGCTACTACGACACGGCAGGTGCCTTGCGCGACATGGTGCAAAACCACCTCCTCCAGCTGCTCTCCTTGGTGGCCATGGAGCCGCCCGTGGACTTATCCGCTGATGGCGTGCGCGATGCCAAAGTCAATGTGCTCAAGAGCCTGCGCCCCTTGAGCGGCCCCACCGAAGTCGGCCATCATGTCGTTCGCGCTCAGTATACCAAAGGCTCAATTGATGGGCAGGAAGTCGTTGGCTACCGCGAGGAAGACCGCGTCAATCCCGCCTCAAACACTGAGGCTTATGTTGCGCTGCGCCTCCATGTGGACACTTGGCGCTGGGCGGGAACGCCTTTTTATGTGCGCATGGGCAAACGCCTGCCGAAGAAAGCCACGGAAATTTCACTCCACTTTCGCAAAGCCCCCGAAGTGCTGTTTAACAAAATGCACAGCGGCTTGCGGGAAAATGTGCTGGTGATTCGCATTCAGCCTGATGAGGGCATTTCCTTGCGCATGGTTTCCAAAATTCCGGGTTCGAGTATGCGCATGGAGAGTGTGAAGATGGACTTTCACTACGCCACGAGTTTTGGCAAGGCCTCGCCAGAAGCCTATGAGCGCTTGCTGCTTGATGCAATGGCGGGGGATGCCACCCTCTTTGCCCGTCGCGATGAGGTGGAAACGGCCTGGGCCTTCATTGACGAAATCCAAGCCGCGTGGCATCAGAGCGCCACTCCGCCGCCAATGACCGAGTACATGGCGGGAAGCTGGGGGCCGGTGGAAGCCGATCAACTCTTGGCCGAAGAAGGCCGTCTGTGGCGCCGCCTTTAGTTTTGGCGCTGCCTCTCGCCCTTGGCCTTTTTTGCTCTTTGCACTTTTTGCCCTTTACTCATGGCCTCTCTGTTTTTGCGCCCTCGTGCCCGCTACCTGCATGGCCACCCCTGGGTGATGCGCCACGAGGTCGATCACCTCAGTGGTGAGCCGCAGAAGGGAGATTTAGTCACCGTCAAGGACAAGAAAAACCGCGCCTACGGCACTGCCATCTACAACCCTGAAAGCCAAATTGTGGCCCGGCGGCTCTCCCGCCGTCAGGAAAAACTCAATGAAGAATTTTTCGTGCGCCGTTTTGAACGCGCCTTGGCTTGGAGGCTCTCCCTGCCTGAAATTGACCCAAGCCTCTGCCGCTTAGTCTGGTCTGAGGCCGATGGCCTACCCGGAGTGATTGTCGATCGCTACGGTGAAGTCCTCGTCGTGCAATTGCTCACCGCTGCCATGGATGCCGCTGCTGAAAGTCTCTACGCTGCTCTGCTGCGGGTGTTTTCCCCGCGCAGCATCATCGCTCGCAATGATGCCAGCGTGCGCCGAGCTGAGGGCTTAGAACTGCATCGGCAAGTTGTTCATGGCTCTGAACCAGAACCCTTTTTGGTCGATCACCACGGCCTGCAACTTGAAGTCAATTTAAGCGAAGGCCAGAAAACTGGCCTCTACCTAGATCAGCTCGACAATTGGCTGCAACTCGCTCCCTACTGCCGCGAAAAACGCGTTTTGGACTTGTTTTGCAACCAAGGCGGCTTCGGCCTCGCCGCCGCCCAAGCAGGTGCTCAAGCCGTGCTCGGCATTGATAGCAGTGAGGCAGCCATAGAAGCCGCTCGCGTCAATGCCCAGCGCAATCAACTCCAGCAAATCCAGTTTGAAGCACACAACTGCTTTGATTACTTAAGCCAAACTTCAGAAGAAGAATCTTGGCAAGTCATCGTGCTTGATCCACCCAGCTTTGCCCCCAGAAAAAACAAGGTAAACGATGCCCTGCGCGGTTACAAGCAGTTGCACCTGCGGGCGCTGAAATTGCTCGAAGTGGGCGGCGTTTTGGCCACTTACAGTTGCTCTCATCACATCAATGCCGAAGTCTTCTCTGGCATGATTCAGGCCGCCGCTCATGATGCCAAAGTAGATTTGCGTCTGCTCGAAGTCGCGCCCCAACGCCGAGACCACCCCATCGATTTACAGATGCCAGAAAGCGAGTACTTGCGCGGCTTCCTCTTCCAGCGAGTGGGTAGTTATTAGAGCATTTTTGCCAAACCCAAGAAGCCAATAAGAATCAGCTCACAATATCTACGAGAGCAAAAAAGTGGTGGCTCGAGGCGGGTTCGAACCGCCGACACACGGATTTTCAATCCGTTGCTCTACCAACTGAGCTATCGAGCCATGGGAAATTGAGCAAACAATTTCTTGCCCCCCTTGTTTTGTTAAGGGCAGGTAAACTAGCGCTTTCTAGAAAAAGTGCAAGACTTTGCTTCAAGATTTTTTCCAAAGCATTTTAAGCGAGGGAATTTCTTGGTTGCGCTGCTTGCAACTCAGCAAGTAAAGCCCCAGAGCACCCATCAATAAATTTGCCCCCCACGCTGCCAAGGCTGGATGCAGACTGCCCGCTTGCCCGAAGGAACTCAACAGGTTGCTCAAAAACAAATGCGCAAAGAAAATCACCACGGAAGCCGCCACTCCGCCCATCACACTACGGCGGCTGGAACTCACCGCCAGAGGCACGGCAAAAAGCGCAATCACAAAGCCGGTAAAGGAGTTGGCTATAATTTGATGCAGACTCAAAAGCCAGCGCTGGCGCTCATCTGGATTGGCGTTGGGCGTGCTGCGCAAGTAGGTGAAAATTTCCGCCACCGAGGCATCCTCTGGGCGCAGCCCCGCCGTGCCGAGGCGGTAGGGATTTTCTGGCCAGTCAAAGCGGTAGAAGGCGCGCGCGCCAGAGCCGTGCTCTTGGAGCAAAAATCGCCCGTTGGACTGTCGCTCCCAGATGGTTGAGTCATTAAAGCGCCAGTAGGTTGGGCGATCTTTCTCAAGGTCAGCAGGATGCCACTTGGAGCGCTTGGCAGAAATGGCGCGCAAAGGGCGATTCTGCTCATCCAACTGAACAACATAAGTGTTGCGCACCTGATCACTGGGAGTGAAGTCTGCGGGAAAACGCCCCATAAACCAAAGGCGCTTGGTCTCTGCATCCACATAGATGCGGTCTTCAAAGGCAAAGCGCTTGGAGCGTACTTCGGCCTCACCATCGGCAATGGCAGCAAGAGTGGCCTTTTTCTGTGCTAAGGCATGGGGAGCGAGGCGGAAACTGAGCGTGAGACTCAGCATAGAAAAAACCAAGGCAGCGCCAAAAATAGGTAGCACAATGCGGCTCAAGCTCTTGCCTGCGCCCAGCATAGCCGTAAGTTCATTGTTGCGCGAGAGCTTCGATAAGGTGTAGAGTGAGGCCAGCAGGCTAGCAACGGGAATGAGAGTGACGAGCGTATGCGGAAGCTGCGAGAAATAGTAAGCGGCAATCAGGCCAATTTTTGCATCTCCTTGGCTAAACTCAGCGGAGTTATCCGAAAAGTCATTGATGTGCCAAATGCCTAAGAAAATGATCAAGCAGAGAACAAAGGGTCCCAAAAAGGCCTTGAGCGTGAATCGATCCAAGAGCGGCAGGCGCTGCATGAGCCAAGCCAACAAGGGCAAACTCACCAGCCCACCCAAGACCAAGCCGATGTAAACCCAATGCGGTAAGTTGTTGTCCTCAGCTCCAATTTGCGAAGGGTTGAGCAGCGGCAAATGGCGCACGAGCTCAGCAGGTAGCCAGTTGAGCAAAATTAGCAAGGAAACCAGCACCATGGGGCTAATCAGACTTTGCTTTTTGCGCACTCGACGATCACACCAGAGCAGAAAGGCAGGCAACAAGCTCAGCAAGTAGCCCGTGCGCAAGGAGGCCAGCCAATCCCATGCGGAAAGAAACACATCCTGCCAGCGATCTAAAATAGCCAGTCCAAATTCCTGCTCCAGGTAACTCTCCAACTGTACTCCAAGTCCCGTTTTGAAGACTAGAATTCGATACAGCATGAGCACCAAAGGCAGGGCAATGGCCAGGGCAAAAATCCAAGGACTGGTGCGTAACCACTCAAAGACAGTCTGCAATTTCTGCGGCAACTGACGCTCTTTGAGCTGCTGCCAGACCCGCTGCCAGAACTTGGCGGACACAGAGGCCGCATGATGCGGCTCATCTGTAGCAGAGGGCGAAGTGGACATAGCTTGGAGAAAATTGGAAAAACACCTTAGCGGCTTACTCGGGCAAACGCAAGCCCAGCAAGGGATGAATCAACAGGCTCAAGCAGAGAAAGGCAATCCCCAAGCTCAGATAAAAGGGAAATTGTTCCTCGGCCTGACTGAGGGTGTAGGTCTCAATTTCTGCCTTCTCCAGCTCATCCACGGACTCAAAGGCCTTGCGTAGAGACTCTGTGCCAGAGGAACGGAAAAATTCGCCCTGAGTCAACTCTGCCACGCGGCGCAGAGTTTCCTCGTCATAGCCTGCAATGTTGGCGTAGCGTCGTCGTCCGCCTGAGTTCAAAAACACATCCTGAGCCTGTGGGCTACCAATGGCGATGGTGTAGATGCGCACGCCCAGCTCTTTTGCGTATTCGGCGGCTTGAATCGGGTCAACGCCCGTGTTGCTGTTGCCATCTGTAACCAAGACAATAATGCGCGAACCAGCCTTGCCGCGAATGCTCTGCTTGAGTTCTTCGCTGCTGAAATCCTCGCGCTGATTCGCCTCCACGAGCTGAGTGCTTTTGGTTAGGCGCAGCAGGGAGGCGACGATGGCCTTGCCAATGGCTGTGCCACCGCTTAGCTGAGCAAAGTTGGTAGTCGCCAAGGGCAAGCGCTGGCCAATGAGAAACTCCCGCTGCGAGGTCTGAGGACTCAAGAGCGAGGGCTGGCCAGCGAACACGACTAAGCCAATTTGATCCCCCCTGCGGGATTGGATAAACTCTGTGGACATGCGCTTGGCCTGCTCTAAGCGCGTGGTTTGACGGCCATCTTCAGCAAAGAAATCAACCGCTCCCATCGAGTCAGAAACATCCAAGGCAATCATGATTTCAATGCCGCTAGACTTCGTTTCTTGCCATTGGGTAATTTCCTGTGGCCGTGCCAAGGCAATCACCCAGCAGAGAAAGGCCAAGGAAGGCAACACATTATAAGCCCAACGACCACTGCGGCGGCGCACTTCCTCCCCTTGCGAGGCGAGCAACTCAAAGCTGCTAAACAAGAGCGCACTACGCGGCCCCACCTTACCGCGCAAAACCCAGAACAAGGGCAAGAGCAGTAGAGCTAAAAACCAGAGCGGCTGGGCAAAATTAGAGGGCATCACTTCAGAGGATAGCGCTTACTAGCCTTGAGCAATTTTCGAGCTTGGGCAAGCAGTTCCGTGCTCGGAAGCTTGTCCGCCTCTGGTCGGTAGGCGGCATCCACACACTGGGCTAAGAAGAGCAAAAGCGGCTCTTGCAAGGGCTGAGGCAGGCGACGCAGCAAGGCATACTTCTGCAAAATGAGCAAGGGAGACTGGGCAAGCAAGTTCTCGCGGTAGTGGCTTGCCCAGGCTTGGCAGAGAATTTGGCTACACTTTCGAGCCGTCTCTTGGCTGCGCGGGCTTTGCTGCTCTAACTGACTGAGTTTTTGCTGAGCTAACTCAAGCGGGCTGAGAATCTGGGGGCGATTTTGGCGCAGTTTCCAAGCCGCCCAAAGCACCGAGGCCAAGACCAAGAACGAAAGCCCGTAGGCAATGAACCGCCAAGGACTCTCAGCGGACTCGCTCAAGGGAGCCACTAGCTCAGGCAAGTCCGCAAAGCCCCAGCGCTCTAGCTCGGGCGGCAATTCTGGGCTAGAGGCCTCCGCCCCCGAGGGTTCAGCAGGCTTGCTGGCCTCAGGCACCGAAGTTTGCGCGAAAAATGGCAGCTTAGAGGGCATCTCTCAGAACTTAGCTTGAGGTTTCAACGCAGCAATTTTTTTCTCTGATGAGGCAATGACTTTTTCGCGCCATCCTTGTGATACTTAAGGGTTTTCATCACCGAAGCCAGAGGAAAAAAAGGCAAGTTGAAGCCCAAGGGAGGTTCTTAGAGGTGCCCTAGACATGGGGCTGGGAGGCAAAAAACTGATGCAAGGGGTGGGCGGGGTCTTGCCCCATGGTCAGGCTCAAGGCAGAAGCACCGCTGAGTCGCGCCTGCTGGGCAAGTTGCTCTCTAAACGAATGAATGCGGGACTGATAGCTGCGGCGAAAATTGAGTGAGTTAGTGTTCACTTCGCGAAATTTCCCCGTCTCAGAGTCCTCAAAAATGACCTTGCCCATGTGCGGCAGATTCAATTCCAAGGGATCAAGCAAATGCAGGCAATGAATTTCATGACGCTGACTTGCCAGCTTGAGCGTCTGGCTAAATTCAGGGAGGAGAAAATCTGAAAGAATGAATACCAAAGAAGGCCGAATCCCCGGCTTCAAGAGCTGGCTCAGCGCAGGATTGAGATCACTTTGGCTTTCTGCGGCTGGATGGATGAGGATGTCACGCAAGAGACGCAAACCATGCTGACGACCGCGTTCGGGCGGAAGCCACTTCTCAATTTGCGAGCTAAACAGCCCCAGCCCCACCAAATCCTTGTTGTCCAAGGCAGAAAAGGCGATATGCGCGGCTACTTCGCAGGCGAACTCGCGCCTGTTGGCCTCAGTTGAACCAAAGGAGCTGGATCCGCTGATGTCCACCAGCAGCAGCACTTGGCGCTGCCGTTCCTCGGTGAAGGTGCGAATGTGCGGCTCTTGCAGGCGTGCGGTCACATTCCAGTCCAAGCTGCGGGCATCATCGCCGTGTTGGTAGGGGCGGTGCTCGTGAAAGTCAATGCCTTGGCCGGGAAAATGGGTGTGGTAATCCCCTGAGAGCTGGTGCTTACTGCGGCGTCGAGTGCGCAGCTCAATGCGCCGCACCTTGGCGATGATCTGGTTGAGGCGTTGTTGAGGACTTAGTGACATAGTTATGGGAAAATTTGCACTGACTAAGAGGCACGGTGCCCTAAGCTATCGTTAGGAAGATTCCCCTGCTGAGATAATGTTTGATTCAACAAGTTGCTCAAATTGGGTTTTTTGCTCTAAACTTTCAAAGGCCTGAACAGGGACAATGAAGATTTGAAAGGAAAAATAACCATAACGGAGAACAAATGCATCCTCAAGTTGAAGAAACTCTCGAATTTTAGGCCAGAGAATTTTCCTGCTACCACCTTCACCGAACTCAACAATCAGACAATCTTGGCTCAACTCCATTTTTACTGGATTTAGTTTTTCCCAATCGATTCTTTCAAATCTTTTCTGCCAGACTTCTTGGGTGTTAAGCCCTCGATAGCAAAGTAGAGCTAAAACATAGATTCCCCAAGTAGTAGCGGAGACAAACAAAGCGCTCAGCACGAGAAAAATAGTCGCTGTAAACCAGTTAAAGGCACTCGAATCTCGGAAGCTCTCGGGATTTTCTTCACTGAAGAGATTGTACTCAACTACTTTCCAATAGAAAAGTAAGCCCAAGCCAATAGTAAACCACCTCCAGAATTTTTTAAACTGAGACCTCTTTCTAAAGTAAAGAAAATAGACCCTCCCCCAAAGCTGGGCATCTGCCGTGTACTCGATTTGCATGATTTCTAACAAGCATCTGCAATGGCTACTACCGTTGCCGAAGCGCTTCAAATAGGCAAATTCCCGCTGCCACAGAGACATTCAGGCACTCCACCTGACCGCGCATGGGCAAGAGGCATTGAAAGTCACAGGCCTCGGCGGTGAGGCGGCGCATTCCTTCGCCCTCCGCTCCCAAAATCAGCCCGATACGCCCGCGAAGATCCGTTTCATAGAGGCTCTGCTCGGCCTGATCGCTCGTGCCCACAAGCCACATCCCCGCTTCTTTGAGTTGGCGTAGCGTGCGCGCCAAATTGGTAACCCGCACCACGGGCGTGTGCTCGGCAGCTCCCGCAGCAATTCGCCGCGCCGTCTCGGAAAGCGGGGCGGACTTGTCCTTGGGGATGAGCACGGCCAAAGCACCCGCGGCGTTGGCTGAGCGCAGGCAAGCGCCCAAGTTGTGCGGGTCTTGAACGCAATCCAAAATGAGTAGTAGCGCGTCTTCTTGCTGCACGACTTGCGCAATCAGGCCAGCCTCATCAAGCTGAGCAACTTCGCCTTGCAAATCCACATGGGTGGCGCGGCGGGCGGCTTTTTGTTCAGTGAAGTCTTGGCTGCGGGAAAACTCTCGTCCACCCTTGGCTCTGCGTTTGCTCGCTTGAGTGCCCTGCGCGCGGGATTTCTGGGAGCGGGAATTTGGGGCGTGAGATGCTCGGGCTTTCATGGGTGAGAAAAATCTAATGCCAACTTCTGATTGGTTACTTCTTATTTCTGAGTCTCCTCATCCAATGACTCTGGATCATTGACGAGATCATAGCCGCAGCGAAAGCAATAGTGGGCTTGATGCGGTAAGTCAGGCTGGTCACAGCGAGGACAGATTTGAGTTTCTTGGTACTTTCGCCGCGCCTGCATGTGTTGCAAGGAGATAGTTAGCTCACTCGTGACAATGCCCGTGGGCACAGCGATAATGGCATAGCCCATGAGCACGCCTATGGTAGCAATGGCTTTGCCCAAACCCGTGGCGGGCACTAAATCTCCGTAGCCCACAGTCGTCACCGTAATCGTTGCCCAGTAAATGCCCATGGGAATGGAG